>JZKD02S1621669.1:524521-545238 GCA_000966675.3 Picea glauca | reverse complement strand
CCCAGGTTTATCACAGACCCAAGATAAACTTGATCTATCAAGACCGAGCCAAACCCTCAGCAACAAAGGCGTCCCTTTGAAGCCAAAAATGTGCTCTGATACCACATGTAAGTTTCAAACCTGTGAAGTAAAGAAATGCATATAGATTCTTAAGCAATACAGAAATTAATCAATGGTTCATACACAAAGTACATAGAGATTTTTACCGGAAACCCTCAACCGGAAAAACCTTTCTTATTTTCATTATATCGAATTTCACCATTCACCATACAATATATACAATGTTTTTAGGTATTCCGTAGATACCAAAAACCTAATCCCTTAATCTAGGATTAATTTACAAATCAGCTAAAAATAGCAAAATCCGCTAAAAATAGCAAAAACCGCCCAAAAAAAATTAATTACAAATCAGCTAAAAATAGCAAAAAACGCCCAAAATCTAGGTGAAGGGATCGTCAGACGCAGTTGTCGTATCTGATGCACCCACACACACACACACATGCAAATAATATAACACATACCCAACACAGATATGTGATTCTAATCACTTAACAGAGAACTCAACAGTTATATTTATCAATGTTCAGTTCTTAGTTACAGTGCAGTTAAACACTAATTATAGCACGACGCAATATTCAACAAGATATAGTATATAACAACACTTAGCATGACAAAACAAATTAGAACTTAACAGATTCAACACTTAGCACATGTATATCAATCAGATCTAACATCCATCCATATTATTAAGCACTAAGCATCGACATATCATTCATCTATATTAAAGCACTAAGCACTTTAACACATAAGCACATCAACACATTGCACAAAGTAGAGAAACACAACATGTACATGGTTCACCCCCACCCTGGGGCTACGTCCACCAACTCTATGTCTTCTTTATTAGCTTCTTCAATAGGTTACATGCACAGAGCCTCAAAAACCCTACTTCGCATAGGACAAGAGATCTATGCATCTTGATAGATCCTCCTTCCCTGAGTAGATATAAGAACACAGCCTTCTGCAGTCTCTTACACTGAATTTCACTTAGATCTGCAAGTCTCACATAATATGCGCCAAAGCACTTACAACTCTTGATCACACAGATCCAACTTTAGCACTCATCCATTCATTTTGTTCACTACAGTGTCTTAGCATCTATCTATACATACAAATAGGCCTAAGCATGGGTGAACCCATGGGCCGACATTCCCATACCCGTTACATAATCCCAAATCCAAAAAAGGGCCCTAAAAGGGGCCGAGATCCCGTTATCTATTCTTCGTCTTGAGCTCCACCTTCAACAGCCTTTCGAAGTCCCAAAATCCAGTCAAACACGACCAAGAATTCTCAAAACTTGGTCAAGGGACAACAATATTTAAATTATAAAGTATTGGAGAACTTTCTATTTTTGGAAAGTGGTTAACCCTAAAATAAGGAAATTAGGGTAAGTGACCTAGAAATGGGTTAAGTGACCTAGAGGATGAAAGTATAAATAAAATAGTTATGGACTCTTGTAGATCATCCTTTTTTTGGATCAATGGAGAGCTTCTTGTGAGAATATATTATGGAATATTGATGGAGAGCTTCTTGTGAGAGAATCTTTGGTGTGGATCTATTGAGCATGATTGAAGATCTATTCTGAGAAAGAGAGCGTGAGGAGGATCTTATGGATGGATTGAAGTTTCGACAAGTCTGATATTATGACGGAGAAATTCTCGGAATCACAGAAAAACCCTATTTTATGGTGCATGCACGGGTTTTTTGTGTATAGGGGGTGTATACGCAAGTTGTTAGTGTACGAGGTGTGTACAGTACCTAGGCTGTCATTGTATAGGGAGCGTATAGTGGATAAACTCATGGAGATTTGTGGTTGAGCTGATGACAAGCTATTGAATACTGAAGCAGGTTCCATATATGCACTCTATGGGCTCAGATCTATCACTGAGACACTGGGATGATTACATTATTGTATTGATGGATAACATTGCTTATTGTGTTGTGAATGCCTAGGGAATTCTTGGTATGGTTGCTATGATGTGTTTTATGTTGGTTGATGGAGTGAGCATCACTCTTATGATTAAGTACTGATATGATGGCTATATTATGTTGATTTACTATGCATGATTGAGTAGCATTCATATTGATTAGTTGTGGAGAATGAGTAAGCTATTGGAGAGCTTGGATGTATTGTGACTGGCTAGTGGTTAGTTTGGACAGTAAAAAACAGAAGAGATTGATAAATTGGTTACAAAGGATCTGAGTTGATCTTGAAGGATAAACCCTAATAGCTCAGAATGTATACGCAGGTTGTAGTATTTTTTGGGAGCGTATACACAGGTTGTAGTACTATTTGGATGTGTATACACGCGGGATGTGCTACTGGTAGGGCGTGTACACATGCATGCTGCACTATGTTGGGCCTCAGAAATCTCCTATTTTCATCCACCTTTCCCTTCATTATTCCTTACATTGCATCGTTCCATTAACCTTGCATCATACCATTTTCATAAATATAAGTGGGTTTCGCCTTATTATTTTCCGTTGTATTCATTTTAGTATTATAAGTGAATTTATGATTAAATATTATAAAAATGACATATTTTCATTATATATCAAGGTTATATGAGTTTGATGATGTGTGCAGGCATATTTGAAGATTTCAACAAAGTCAAATATTACCACCTAGCCTCAAATTCGAATTTCATCTTCAAGCTTTGAAGATTTGAAGAATATTTGGGATAATTATTCAAGCATATTCAAAGGATAAGATCATGGAGATTTTGATAGGATATCTTATCCAAGATATGAGTGGAGGATTTGAAGGAATACGTTGAGAGAATAGTGGATCTGTAATTATGACACTCTTCAAGACTTTCAAGTATATAAGAGAGTGCTCTCTCTTCATGAGGAAAAAAGTTAGAAATCATGTTATCCATAATTGGAATCATGTAATTCATAATTTAGTATTGTAATTGGGAGAAGGGGATTCTTAGCTTCGATTCTTTCATTTTTATTCTTTCATGCTTTGTCATTTGACTCTTGTCATATAATTTGAGATTGATATATTGTGTGAGCTCACATATGTCTTTTGTCATTCAACTCTTCACATGTTGTATTGTTTTTCCCTTATGCAATTTCGATGTTTTCCTATATTAATTTCATTTCAGAAATTTAGATTATATGACTTCTACTTCAGTCCTGCATATATAGTGTGTGTGCTTCATAAGCCTATGAACCTCAGATTGACAAATTAAATAGTTGGGCAAGTACTACAACGAAATTAAATGACAATATTTCTGCCTAACACACTACTGACAGGTCGTGTACTTGTTGTAGATTGATATTTTTTGAGGATTGTTGCCTCATCTTAGTTGATGCTGAGGATGTAAGCTGAGTCTTGCATTATAGAGCTGGTTCTCTTGTAGAGTTGTACTCTATTTAGTTGTTGCTGAAAAACCCCAAGGATTGTAATCTGTAATAAAAAGAAAATTGTACATACATATTGTGTTCTTCGTGTTCCTTGTGATGATGACTTGTTGATGATATATTGTTGATATATGTTGTTGATATGTGTTCACATCTAACTAGTTATAAATGACAGCAATGAGTAATGAGTAAAATGTTGAATGCTAACTAATGAGTTTTGTGTAAGAGAGGAGTTTTGGGAAAAGAGCCCCCCCCCCATTCCCCCCCCCCCCCCTCTAAGTGTGGTAAGTGTGTCCAACAATTGGTATCAGAGAGAGACTTCACTACAAGCCTTAACAAGCTTGAAGGACATCCATAGACACACAAATGGATGATGAAGTTCCAATCCTTGATGAGGAAAACTATTCTACTTGGAGAATAGAGATGATATTACATTTGAAGACAATGGGAGCAACGATTTGGAAGGCACCCATTGGTGGATCAGTTCCATTGAAGAACAAGTCAAAGTTTGTATCTCAAAGGGAAGGAAAGAAGAATGATGCATTAGCTTTCAAGAACATTCTTAGTGGACTCTCAAGCCCTATCAAAGAGATCATGGAAAAATTCACTTCCACCAAGGATCTATGGATAAATCTATATGAGACATATCAAAGAAAGAAGGAGAAGAAAGACATTGAAGGCAACTCCATCAAGACACATGAAGGTAAAGAATCTCCAAAAACTCTTGGTTGCATTATTTCTAAAAGTGATGATGTTGGCAAAAAGGAATATCTTGAAGAGATTTCAAATGAAGGAAAAGAATCATGTGATGATGTTGACAAAAGGGATGAAGGTAAAAAACTACACAAACCCTTGATTGCAATAATTCAAAATGTGATGATGTTGAATTTTTCTTTACAAGTGAAGAAAAAAATCTAGAAGTAGTTTGGATAAAATCAATTGATTGTTATCCCATGGAAGAAGTAGAGGAAAAACTATTGGATCTTAAAGAGAAATTTGAAAGAGGTATATATGAATATAGCAATGACCACTATTATATAAACTATAGCTATCTTTTAGATAACACTAAAAAGTTTCTTAAGAAGAGTCAAAATCACATCTTGAAGTGAAAAGAAATTCTCAAAGAACTAGAAGAAAGTAGTAAGACTCAATTAGAAGAAAAGGAAGAAGAGATCACAAGACTAAAGAATGAAAAAGAATATATGAATGTAGACAATGAGATTAGCAAAAGTTTTGAAACCATTTTCCATATCAAGAACCAAATTGAAGAAGCCAAAAGAATAGAGGAACTATTGAAGAGTCAAATAAATGAAAAGGAAGAGTCATGTTGTAAGTTAGAAGATGAAATTGTTGACCTTAGAAAGAAGGTAGAGAAGTCAAACAAATTCTTGAATAGCTCAAGATTATTGCATGACTTCTTGGAAAGTCAAAGATCACCATGTGATAAATCATGACTTGGATGCAAAGGAGAAGCTACACATGCTGAAGAAAGAACCTCAAAGAAGCATGAAGTAAGTCCATCAAAGAAGGAAGACAATGTTGCAAAGAAACCATCTACACAAGGAAAGGAAAATTTCAAAAGAACAATGCAAGGAAGACATCAAGAAGTTATTCTTGGGACACCAAAGAAAAGGTATAAAAGTATTTTTCATGGGCATTGTTGTTCATGTAATGGATATTGTCACAAAGATTTTGAATGTAGATCTTATGAAAGGAGATATAATGGAAGATTTTATAACACCATGAGGTGTTGGAGATGTAATCAAGTAGGACACATTGTTGTTCACTGTAACACCATGAGATTCTACAGCTATAGTGGATTTGACCACAAATCCTAGGAGTGTTGGAACACAAGAAGAAATCCCATGATGAGGACTTCACATAGCATGGCTAGAAGAAGGAATGAAGTAAGGAAGGGAGACATCTTTGAAAACATGGATGCTCAGAGCTCAAGTTTTGAGGAGCAGGGACATCAACATAAGTGGGTGAAGAAGACAAATAAGCTAGAACATAATGAAAGACTGAAGGGAAGTTCAAAAGTGTCATCTACTGAGGCATACGCAGGTGAAAGTGGTGACAGTCGCATACATACATAGGATAACCTTGAATAGTTCATGCACATACACGAGTTGTTGTGCAGCAGGCTGCATATATGTGGTAAAGCCTTGGGAAAAAGGCAATGCACATGGTTTGCATTTTGATGTGATGCTATAACTCTATGATGCAGGGTCTGACATGGTTTATTGCAGGTTCTGACACTGTTTGTTGCAGGTTCTCATGATTCTATATTGGATTATGTAAGGTAATGATGTAAAATAAAATCTTGGGTGCATGGAACTAACCCATGAACATGGATTGATGCATTTTCTGTTGAAAAACAATGCTGGTTATGACAATGAAGTTATGGCACCTTGGTTATGTGATATATCTTGATGATATCTTACTTGTTGGAACGCTTGATGCATTTGGCATATGGATGGGCTATACATTGGTACATGTGATTGGTGAGTTGATGAGATGATAATGTTGTACATCATTGATGATCTATAGTTGATGCATGATTGGTACACTAGTAGAGGCACCTACTAGCAGGTTAATTGGCACATGTTTTATGGAGGCTTTGGCATACATGTATGGGATTCATCATTTTGTGGTGTTTATGCATGATGGTGTACAAGTTTTGGTACACTCATATATGGAATATGCTTTATGATATTACACCATTGGTACTACTTGATTAGCACAACAATTTGCATTTGTTTGATATACATGATTATGGCACTTGGTTCATGATGGAGACATATAATGAGTGATATGATACATTGTTTGGCATGTTGGTAGATGCACATGGTTGACATATTGGTAGATGCACATGGTTGGGATATTGGTGGATGCATATGGTTGGCATATTAGTAGATGCACATGTTGGCATGTTGATAGAGGCATATGATTGATACATTCCATGGATGATATCTTTTGGCACATTGCATGATGTTGATGTACATAGGTATTGTGCATGATGAGCAAACATTTTGTACAGGATGTACTTGGTATATATTTTGCTCATGATTCTTTATTTCATTGCTGACATATCTTTTGCTTCATGATGCATAGTATGGGATGAGTTTGATGCATGAACAGGTCCAAGGATTGCAATATGGTAGCACATTGTTCATATTGCAAAGAATATAGAGGAGACATACCCATAGGGGGAGTCATTCTTCTTCCCATGATTCTAGGAGGAGATATTTATTAGATGCATACCTAGAAAAGAGCCCTATATTTGAAGAAAGAGCATAGAAGCATAATTCCAGGGGGAGCAATGGTCATAGGGGGAATATGTTCGATGTATCTTCAACAATACATCAGAGTGATATCCTTTGTTCAAAAAGGGAGATATTATCAAAGGCACTCAGACAGGGGGAGCAGCCCCAAGAAGAAAATGCCCCTTTTCCATTGATGTCAAAGGGGGAGAGTTAATCACATTGATGTGATTGATCTTTATTGATGGGAAGAGATAGTCACATTGACTATTGATGTAGAGCATGCCTTATCTACATGTTGACATAAATAATTGGCAATTAGTGTTGACATCAATGTTGGTATTGACATCAATGCCAAAGGGGGATATTGTTGGATCATGTTGTCATTGATGCCAATGGTTTGATTGATTGATGTCAAGTGATTGATTGATGCCAAAGGATTGATTGATTGATGATTTATGTAATGTAATATGTATTTTCCTTTATGAGAATGCATATATGAAGATGGTTCAATGAGTTGGCATTGATATGATGAAGATGGATCAATGAGTTGTCATTGATACATGATAAATATGGATCGATGTGGTTTCATTGGTATATGATGTATTGTTGGAAAAATGTATAGATGACTCATTATTGTCTTATCATGATTGATAAGGTGCAAAAATGGATGAACTCCAAAGTGGTCACCTTATGGTGAAATCCCTCATGGGAAGACGCTTTGAGGATTGTGTTATCCTAGAAGAATGGTTGGAGGACCCATTCTTGTATGTGGAATAATGAGTTGAATATCAATGAAATTGTTGGTGAAACTATCCTAGATGGATAGTTCTTGTCATACCATTTTCGATGGTATGTGGAATGTCACATAACTCCTCACGGTTTGAGATTTATGGCCTTACGAAGTTGGAGGACCCCCATATGAAGGCTTGAAGCCCCCAAGGTCAAAGAAATCAAAGTGACCTAAAAGAAGAAATAATTATTTAAATGATAAATTAAAGTGACAAAGTCAAGGTGGATTATTTAAATAATAAAGAGAAGTGACAAAATCAAGAAAGAATATTTAAATGATAAAGTATTGGATAAATTTCTATTTTTGGAAAGTGGTTAACCCTAAAATAAGGAAATTAGGGTAAGTGACCTAGAAATGGGTTAAGTGACCTAGAGGATGAAATTATAAATAAGATAGCTATGGAGTCTTGTAGATCATCCTTTTTGTGGATCAATGGAGAGCTTCCTATGAGAATATATTTTGGAATATTGATGGAGAGATTCTTGTGAGAGAATCTCTGGTGTGGATCTCTTGAGCATGATTGAAGATCTATTTTGAGAAAGGGAGTGTGAGAAGGATCTCATGGGTGCATTGAATTTTCGGCAAGTCTGAGATCATGATAGTGAAATTCTCGAAATCACAGAAAAAACCTATTTTCTAGTGCATACACGGGATGTCTATGTATAGGGGGTGTATACGCAAGATGTTAGTGTGCAACGTGCATACAGTACGTAGGTTGTCAGTGTATAGGGAGCGTAAAATGGATAAACTCATGGAGATTTTTGGTTGAGATGATGACAAGTTGTTTAAGACTTAAGAAGGTTCCATATCTGCACTCTATGGGCTCAGATCTATCACGAATACACTAGTATGGTTACATTATTGTCTTGATGGATAGAATTGCTTATTGTGTTGTGAATGCCTAGGGCATTCTTGGTATGGTTGATATGATGTGGTTTATGTTGGTTGATGGAGTGAGCAACACTCCTATTATTCAGTACTGATATGATGGCTATAGTATGGTTATTTCTTATGCATGATTGAGTAGCATTCATATTGATTGGTTGTGGAGCATGTGTAAGCTATTGGAGAGCTTGGATGTATTGTGAATGGCTGGTGGGTAGTTTGGACAGTGACAAACAAAAGAGATTGATAAATTAGTTGCAGAGGATCTGAGTTGATCTTGAATGATAAACCCTAATATCTCAGAAGGTATACGTAGGATGTAGTACTGTTTGGGAGCGTATACGTAGGTTGTATTATTGTTTGGGAATGTATACACGTGAGTTGAACTACTGGTAGGGCACGTACACACGCATGTTGCACTACTGACAAGTCACGTACCTGTTGTAGATTGATATCTTTTGAGGATTGTTGCCTCATCTTAGTTGATGTTGAGGATGTAAGATGAGTCTTGCATTATAGATCTGGTTCTCTTGTAGAGTTGTACTCTATTCAGTTGTTGTTGAAAAACCCCAAGGATTGTAGTCTGTAATAAAAAGAAAATTGTACATATATCTTTTGTTCTATGTGTTCTTTATGATGATGCCTTGTTGATGATATATTGTTGACATATGTTGTTGATATGTGTTCACATCTAACTGGTTATAAATGACAGGAATGAGTAATGATTAAAATTTTGAATGCTAACTAATGAGTTTTGTGTAAGAGGGAAGTTTAGGGAAAAAGAGCCCCACACTCATTCACCCCCCCTCTAAGTGTGGTAAGTGTGTCCAACAAGGGTTTTGTACTTGGATCAAGAACACTGGAAATGGTGGTAGTGGCATAAGAAATTTTATCCAAGACCTCCAAATTGTAACATGTTCTCCAAAGCCGTGTGTGCTTGTTTTGATAGGTAATCACAATTTTTGGGCCAACTCACTAAGATGTGCCAAACTGGATCTGTCATGATATTCATCATGACATTTGAACAATTGAATATCTATATTGAGGCTTATCTCATGAATTTTACCTTGAATGTTTTATCAATGGTTTAAAAGAAGCTATCAAGGCTCATGTGAACATGCATCATCCTACTACCTGGTTGCAGACATGACAATTAGCTAGGGAAGCAGAGACCATCCTCTAGGTTCCATCCCTGAAAGCTCCATTTATCACCAGTCCTTTCCCAGGGTCTACCTTTGCTCTAACACAAACTTTGAAGGTCCAAAAGGTCTCTCTCGCCGAAATGGTGGAATGTTGAAAGCAAGGACTTTGTTAATATTGTGATGAAAAGTATGCATCAGGGCATAAATGTAGAGAACAAAAGTTATTCTATATGGATGCCTCAACTTCCTCTTCCTATGATGACATCCCATAAGATGAGGTTTCATACCAAGAGGTATCTCAACCAAGTGATCCTGTCAAATATCTAGTTGTCATGCCGATGGAATCCATGGAACTGGTCATATTGCTTCATGCACTCTCGGTTATTTCAGCACCAAAGACATTGAATATCAAGGGCTACATTAAATGTAGGAAATTTTGGTGTTTATTGATAGTGGTAGCACCACTGATGAGATACATTTCTTTTTCCTCCCTATTTATAATTTTCAAATCCTCATCACTATTGGTGGTACTATGAAGTATGAGGGTCGTTGTGAGAATTTCAAACTCCAAATGGGTGATTACCATATGAAAACCCACATGTTATTTATTTCCATGGGTGGATGTGATATTGTATTAGGTGTGGAATGAATTCACACTTTGGGGCCGATCACAATAGATTATCAAGAATTATATATGAGCTTCACCCAATAATATCACCCCTATACTCTCAGGGGACTCCAAGTGGGCTCTCCCGAAATCATCAGCTCTCATAGGATGGAAAACCTCTTGAAGAAAGGCCACCATGGTTTGATTTCTCAATTTAATTCCATCCAGGTCATTGAACATGCCCCTCAGGTAGTTATTGCTAGCTTGCAACTCATCTTGGACAAGTACCCCAAGATATTTAAGATTCCTACAACCTTATCTCCTTCCAGGGGTGAGCATGATCATAGCACCCCTCTCCTTCCAGGAATTCAAGCCCTCAATGTACATCCCTACATATATCCCTTTTCTTAGAAAAATGAAACAGAAAAGATGGTATAGGAATTACAGGAGGCAGGGGTAAATCTCCCTAGTACTATCCCATATTCTTCACCATTGGTGATGGTTTTAAAGAAATAAGGTACTTGGTGCATGTGCCCCAATTTTCATGCCCTGAATAAAATAACCATCAAAGATAAATTTACCATCGATGTCATTGATGATTTATTGGATGAACTATAAGATGCCTTTGTATTCACCAAATTAGACATTCAATCTGGTTATCACCAAATCCGGATGAAGGAGGCAGATATTTCAAATACTTCTTTTAGAACTCATAAGGGCCATTATGAATTCTTGGTCATGCCTTTTGGCCTTTTCAATGCTCCATCCACCCTCCAAAGTATTATGAATAAACTATTGAAACCTTACCTTCAGAATTTTTTTTTAGTTTTCTTTGACGAAATCCTCATTTATATCCCCCCTGAGATAGCCATCTTCTTCATGTGGACAAATTCCTTCACTTGTTGTAGGAATACCAATTATTTTTCAAAAATACCAAATGTTCATTTGGCACCAACAAAGTGGAATACTTGGGGAACATTGTCAGCATATATGGGGTAAATGTGGACCCCAAAAGGATACAAGTTATGCAAGAATAGTTGTGACCAATGACCTTAATGTGCCTAAGTGGTTTTCTTGCTATCACACACTATTACAAGAATTTTTTCAACCATTATGGAAAAATTTATAATCCCTTGACTGACCTCCTTAAGAATAATTCATTTCATTGGAAAAATGTTGTTGAGAAATCCTTCATAGAGTTAAAGATAACCATGTGCACTACCCATTCCCTAGCATCTCCTGACTTCAATAAAACATTTTTGGTGGGATCAGATTCTTCAGGTACAGGTATAGGTGTAGTGCTCACCCAATATGATCGACCCTTTGAATTTACTAGCCAAGCGTTGATTGGTCGCAATATGGGTCAATATACATATGAAAAAAAATGATGGCCATTCTCCATGTGGTGCATACCTGGTGACCATCTCTCTTGGGATGTCATTTTCATATTAAAACAGAACCCATAGCCTAAAATATTTTTTGGAGCAACGACTATCATCCCCCCCCAAAAATAAGTGGTTGACAAAAATGTTGGGTTATGATTATGAAATCATATACAAAAAGGGAAAATATAACATAGTAGCAGATGCATTGTCAAGACAACATTAGGAGGAAAACTCCCTCTTTTATTTATCCTCACTGATCTCTGATTAGATTGAAGAAGTGCGCCAAGAGTGGCTAAGGCACCAGAATACCTCCAAATTAATCCAGTGTCTTCAGGAGGACCCTAATCCTTCCATTGGTTACACTTGGAAGGATAATATTCTATGATATAAGGATCGCCTAGTTCTCTCACCCTCCTCAACACTCAAGCCCAATATCTTAAATGAGTTGCACTCATCAACTATAGCGGGTCATTCGGGCTTCCAAAAGACATATGCTTGGGCTCCTCGTTCTTATTTCTGGGGAGGAATGAAGAAGGATATACTTCAATTTGTCACAAAATGTGAGGTGTACCAACGTAATAAAGGTGAAACGATCAAGTCTCCAGGCATCCTACAACCCTTACCCATTCCTGCTTCTCTATGGATAAAAATCTCCATGGATTTTATAGTGGGCCTTCCTAAATCTGGGAACAAGTATGTCATCATGGCAGTGGTTGATCACCTCTCCAAGTATGCTAATTTTTGTCCCTTACCTCACCCATTCACCCTAACACTCATAACACAAGTCTTCCTTGATTATATTTTCAAGCTACATGGTGTGCCAATCTTTACTGTCTCTGATCGTGACCCAATTTTTTCCAACACATTTTGACAAGAGTAATTTAAATTGCAAGTCACCCAACTGAACATGAGCACAACTTATCACCCCTATTCTAATGGCCAAACATAAGTAGTAAAAAAATATTTGGAAACCTACTTGCATTATTTTTCTTTAGACAAACAACACTAGTGGGTGTAGTGGCTTCCCTTAGAAGAATGGTGGTACAATACTTCCTATCATACGACCACTAAAATTACCCCATGTGAAGTGGTGTATGGCCAAAGGCCACTGATAGTCACTACCTATATTCTTGGCACATCCAAGGTCCAATATATTGATACAATGCAACAAGGTTGTACAACCCCTCTAGCAGCTTTGAAGGATAACCTCCACATGGCCCAAAATAGAATGAAGCAATAGGCAGACTAGCATCATTCAGAAAGGGTTTTTCAAGAAGGTGATCAGGTGTTTCTCAGGCTCCAATCTTACAAGAAAACATCTTTCAAAGCTCAGGGACGTAAAAAATTGGCACCTAAGTTTTATGGACCCTACCAGATCATCAAGCATATTGGTTATGTGGATTACAAATTGGCCCTTCCTAATACTTCCAAAATCCATTCGGTGTTCCATCTTTCCTGTTTGAAGAAAGTAGTGGGACATAATTGTAGAGTCCAAACCATCATTCCAGAATCAGATGAAGAAGGTTCCATGTGGCTCCAACCAGAAGCAATCCTCAATAACCGTGAGCATCAATTGTGTGGCTACACTATCAAGGAAGTGTTTAGCAAGTGGAAGGACACAACACCAGAGGAGGTGACCTGGGAACCCACAACCATACTTCAACAATTTTCGCATCTACAACCTTGAGGAAAAAGATGATTTTGAAGGGGGAGGGCATGTTAGGATTCGATTCCAACCCCTCTCCATGGGTCATTAGTTAGTAGGAAATTTTTTCTATTTAATAAAGGCCGAAATTAGTTAATAATGCCTGATAAATAAAGAAGAATAAGTCAATGTAAGAAGACCTAATAGAAGCTTCTGCTTCTAGAAATATCTTCCTCTAGAAGTTTCCTTAGAAGGTAGAATTAGTATAAATAAGAGTAAAAGACATTGGATATTTTTTCTTGGAGGTTATTGTAATAGAGATCTTCTCTGTTGGAGGCTTCCCCATTGAAGATGCAAGTGAACATTTCTATCATAATAAAGTTTCTCTTCCTGGTGACTATTCTAGTGTTATCTTGGTGTTCTTCTATTATTTTTCTAGATATATCATTATTAATTTGTCATTTATTGATAGATATTTTATTTTCTACATAATTTATTGTATCAGGGATATTACACACCATGTCTCTAATGAATTCCTGCAAGATCCTTCAAAATCCACCTTGCTTCATGATTTTCATCACTGACTGTGATGTATGAATGCTACAAATATCTACTTCATGTCTCAAACTAGATACTATCTAATATGTTTCCTTATGAAGCCATCACTATATATCCCTTTTAGAGCTATCACTAGTGATATTCCTCTGAGGTAACCTTCCCAGAACAAGAAAACAAGAACAACAACATTCCATGGAAACCTCCATGGAATTTAACAAGATAATCTACCTGGAACAGACAACAAAACAAGAATATCTCCTTGAGGGGATATCAACAAGTACATCTCTAGTATTTAAGTGGTTAGTATAATGATCATAACTTCAATAGATAAATATGCAACATATGATCACAATAATTCCATAACAACTAGAGACATATCAAAACAATCAAACCTGGAGGGTGTGTTGTTCCTCTAGATGTGTTGGATCTGAGATCCCTCTAGATCTATGATTTATGCTTGAAAAAAAAGATCCCTTCTCATGCAAGAAAACTAAATATATTGATACAGTTTAAACATATATAATTACATACCTCAAAAATTTTAGCACCATCTAGCAACAACGGTAAGTAGTGGAAAACCCTAAAACTTCAAGGTGCTCCAACTAGCTTGAAAAAATAAAATTATGCAGCAGAAAGGTACTTCGACAAGGTGCATTAGAAAATTGTAGTGAAAAGGTAAATCTCACTATATCCCTTACTATGATTAAACTATTATTAAGGAAACCAAGCTCTGATACCATGTTGAATTTTCATTAATTACATTAACATTAGATTTACCATAGCAATTTAAATTTCTTTTCCATGCTCGTTTCTCTATAGGCAATGTTGCACCATCGAAAACCAACCATAGGAACCTACTCATGCCACCCCCGAGAATAACATATATATCTTGGGAAACCCTTAAACATAAGGGGAGAAAACCCAACAACCTTCTTATAGAGAATATCCTTGCCAAGAAAAAATAACCAAGAACAAGCTCTATCCACTAGAGAAAACCACAAAGAAAATAACCCAGCAACATAGATGCAGAATGCCTACCCATATCACTAGGGTGTCTAGCCTCCACCAAGAGATAATCAATAATACATCTACAACTCACTCTAGCCACAGTGCTAGAGTGTCTGGCCTTCACCATTCACATCACAAAACACAAACCCTAGTGAAAGGTATGTGGAAACCCTAACCAAGATGCGCCCTACTTCCGTCCTTTTGCAACCGCAAATCTCCACCAAAATTGTGCTATATCTCCATGAGAGAGTGCTCCAAATGAGGAAGGTTGTTGGAGTTACTTCACACACTCCAAGGATTTGTTTTTCCTAAAGTTTTTTTTTATGTTTATTAGTCATTATTCAGTCTCCTATATTTTAGGAAGAATATTTCTCTAGGAAGAATATTCTCTTCAGTTTCCACTTCAGTTTGATCAATTTAGTGGATTCTAGATGCTACATTGGGATTATCACCATGCAACATTGGGATCATCATTGTCCTTTGGATCATCACTATACTAGCGCATTACCCATGATTCTCTAATCTCCTCCTCACTTAACTTTGTTTCATTCAGTTAACTGAAGACTGGTAGACTAGTTAACTCAGTTAGGTGGAAGTTCACTCCCATAACCGCTCGAGAGACTAGAATAGGTGGAAGTTTACTCTTGTAACTATTGTTTTGTGTCCAGATCACTCTAGACCACCAATATGGTGCATTGTCTTCTAATCAAGTGCACATTGGTTGAGTTATATAGAGTATATCATGTGTAAATTATCAATCATTCATTTGGTTAATGAGAATTCTTCCATTCTTTCTCTCGTGCTTCTCTTTTCTTCTATTTTCTCTACAATTGTGTATGTCAATTCCCAGATAGATCTATTTTGTGCAGGTTCAACACATTTACAAATGCGTCACTCTTATTTATATTAATATATCCAGTGAATTTTCTTGAAGGGTCAACCTAACTTTCTGGAAAATATATTTTATGTTTATCTTTTTCCTCTAGAGTCGACTTTACTTTTGGATCATTATAATTCTTCTTTATTATTTTATGTGAGGTCAATTTATCTTTTGGGATATTCTTTGACTTTTAATGGTTTTCCTTTAACGTATTGGAAACTTCATCTATAATAAAAGTTATCTCGAAAGTGAATACCTCTCGAAGCTACCAGAAACATCAACATCGACCACCTTTAAAAAATATCTATGTACATTTCCTTTCCTGTTTGATTGGTCTTCATGGGTTCTTGTTTCCTCTCCCATTACTAAATAACACCATTCAACAATGGATTTCACATCTCGAATGAGGGAATATTTTTGAACTTCATTTATTTCCTGCATAACTCTCTTTTTATGCATGCACCTACTCCATCATGCTCCCCCTTCCCTTGACCAGACTCAAAATAGTTCCAAATGTGCGGTACCTTGAGTTTTTTGTGCAACATACACAACCATTGAAATACATGATCATTTTTGAACTAGCCTAGGCAACCATCTGACCAAATCCAATGTTGATCCATCTATGTGTTCTTCTCCTAAGGTGATTGTAAAACACCTGAATGTAATGTTGTACATAGGATAAGTCATGGCCCCGATCGTCATTTATGTATAAGTGATAATCCTTAAATATAACTTTGTTTCCTTCATTACTATCCGAACCATGCTTGTATGTGATATGTACCATTATGTTGACCTGCTCTGAGTGATAATGTTGGATTTGAATCTCATTTTGTGGTTGAAGGGTGTAGTTCTCAGCAAAATCAACCATTGATAAGACAATACCAATGGGAAATGTATCTATGCATATTCTAAAATTCTCTTCCTACCATCAAGCCACATGGACATGATGAACATATTGACATATCCTTTCAATGAATTCCTTCATGAAGTCACATACTCGTACTTGGGAAGTCACCAATTGTATTGTTTTTCTTTCCTTCCCTCCATCAATATCATATGCGACATATTTAAATATTTGCAAGGAAACCTCCTTCCTCCCCAATTCATACTCATCACTTACATGGATGCACTTTATTATTAATTCCATTCCACCACACCTGGGGCATGTCCCATCTAATCAATATTTGTGATAAAATGTACAACCTTTTTGCCTTGTACACAAGATGCTATGAATAAAGTCTCTAGATGACGATGACGACAATATAATTGAGCATTCCTACAAAAGGGTGATATGCAATGCAAGAAATATATATGTGTGTGTCATAATAATAACCATACTCAATGTGATATCTACAACAACATGTGTTACAAATTGTGTTTATTCGAATGTACCAAGGCTTGCATTTATGGAAAGATCTTTGGCCCAAGTGCACTATGTACTGTATTGAATCTCTCATACAATTCTTTCTTTGTAATTTCAAGAAAGTGTTTAATATGTGGTTCATGGTGTTAGCACTAGAATTCACCCCTATATTGTTGCATAGGTAAGCCCAGTACCCATCAATTTATATGTCACAATGAATAATTTTAGAGGAGGTCTAATGGATGCAGTCTCAGGATTATATCTGTTTAGCTCATAAAATTGGGTTGGTGCGCATATACAAATGAGGTATTGATCTAACTTTAGTCTAGTGGTGAGTAGGTAGAATAACATGAGGAGAAATGGTGAAGGCCTGCTATGGACATCTGGTCTTCTAGAAGCCTACAGAGGAAACGTTTCAAATATAATATCCTCTTAGATCTGAAAACTTCAAGAAACTAAAAACGTTGCGACAATACCACAATCAAACCTGCATTACATTACAATCAAAACACTCGACTAGATCATCCATGACTGAGCTTTCAGAATCAGAGGAAAAAGAAATGAAGGAGAAACTGTCTACCATTAAACAAGAAGTCTCAAGTGATAATACACAACCAAAGAACCAGAGGCCTCATCAAAACTTTACAATCGGGAGCGTAGCTCTACCATCGACACTAACAAAATATGAGAATGAATCCTATATACTCAGATAAAAAATGTAGCAGCATGCTCGAGTCATTACATTGAAGGTGTTACGTCTGCATGCTTCCTGGCAGACTGTACATGTAGTCTCTGGTCAGTCTCAAACTTCAGTCAGACGCAATCGCGTTCAAGAATGGGCTTGAAAATGAGTTTACCAGCTGATACTTCTTTCCTAGAATTTCCATTTATGGTGGAAATGATGTCCAACCACCACCAACTAATTTAATAACTACTTTAGGGATCGGGGGAGGCCCTAGTCATCTCTACACCTGTAGGACATGGAGGCCTTTACATTCTTCCATATGGATCTGCTTTGGGAGTTCATAGTGATATTAGTGGGTAGGTGTGGAGGTTGACACGATGACTGGAGAAATCGGCATGAAGCGGTGAATGGAAGGTGACCAGGCGGGGGCGATTGGAACGGTCAAAGTGGATATGAGTCAAGGGGTGGCCATGTGGATAGATGTGGCCGAGGGAATATAATAGGGAAAGGCGCAGATGATGGGACGCTGGCGCCAAGTTGTACATGCACAATGAAAGGGTGGCATGAGAATGTGACATGGAAGCTGAGGAGGGACGGAGTGGGGGAGAGATGGAGAAAGGAGAGACGATGGTAAGCGGTCTACTCAGAGGAGGGGGAGAGCAGTAAGTGGTAAATATCTGGGGGGGGTCTGAGTTCACAAAGAGGCACCATGACGGTGGGGGGCATGCATTTGAAAACCACCATATCGGACCCACCCCTGTTAACAACAGAACATAGGGGGGGGAGTACGATATGGATCTTCTACCATAGATCTGGGCACATAGATCTTAGTTGTTGTGGGGTATTCTACCCTACGGACTAGCAAGCTAGGGCTTAAACTTGCATGTAGATCATGACCCTTCATAAGCTACTTTTAACCTCCTACCCGAATCTAAAACCCTTTTTCACATGCACACATGGGAAGAATCGACTAACCTTTTTATCGACAGTTGGTGTAGATCCTCCGTTGAGATTTTATCTCCTTGCTTCTGCTGCTCCTTCCAAAAAGTGATCCTGCAATCAAGAAAAAACTACACATGCATGCTATTGTTCTACTAGAGGATTAGAGATTAAACACAAATCAAATAAAACATACAAGACTCATGTATTCGGGACGGGAAAAGTATATTTTTATTAATCTCAACATGAATCAACTTACAATGATTATAGAGACCGGCCACCATTCCTCGATCCTGATCCTGGGCTCCTCCTCTTCTTTGTCCTCCAATTTCTTTTCTTGAATTCTCCTAAAGCTTGAGGAAAGGCTAAAGGGTTGGGACAAAACGAATTCGGCAATTGGGCAGAGTTTCTTTGCTATGATTTTCCCCCCTTTTGAATAGTACCCCTACCCCTTCTTTTATAGGCTAGAAGGAGCTAGGGTTTTAGACGAACTCTCGGCCATACATGGCTGGGAGTTCCAGTTAATTGACCCAAAGCTTTTCGTCCCAGCGGAAACTTTCCTGATTTTTTTCTTTGTTAGGTAAACGCTGGCTATAGTGGGCCAGCCTATGTTCCAACGCGTGCAGTATAAGGCCTGCCAGCGTTCCAACGCGTCCACCAGTGGGTTAGGGTGTAGGTTACTTGGTTTAAGAGGTTTTTTAGAAGAGTCTGTTCAGCATGGCTTTGGCAATGAAGGGAAATGAGTTGGCCTGATGCTAGGTAAGCATGAATGGTGCAATTTAGGGTTATAACAGATGCCCCCTAATGTGTGAGGTCAGAAGAGCATCTAATGGACAAAATACATTACCAATTCTTTACCAATCTGTACTGATATGCTGAATGAGTGAGCCCAGGAATCAGGAATCAGGAGGTGTCGTCTGCAAAAAATATCAAATGTCTCACCGAGGCGGGCATACCCATGCTCAGGATAAATCAGAACCATGGCTACCAATCAAATACACTGTATATCCATGTCAAACAACTATGAAGAGTAGCCGCGAATAATACACAGCGGAGCTACATCTCGAAATCAGAAAGATATACATAGAAAGTATCCATCTCTCAGAAGTTGATTTGGCCTAATGGTTGTACTTCAGAGCTCGAGCAACAACTTCAAAATCTTATAAAATCGGGTAGGAGTGTAATATGAGTGTACGAATGCACTACCTAGAGGTCTTCGACGGCTCGTCGATTATGGACTTGATAATATTGATGATCGAACTAAAGGCTTCATTGATTTCGAACAAAGACTTGATTGGACGTTCAGGATGGCCGGGTATGCGAACAAGAGACATATTGCAGAGTGGCCGACTTAGGCTAAGTAACAAACTTCCCTTGGACAATAGCATGACAAGTGATAAGACTCAGGCAGCATATCTGTTAATCATAAGTCTACAGAGCAGGAGGCCACGCAAACTCTCCATATGTTTGGAAGAGTAACCAAACAGTGGAGGACACAACTCAATATAGTGAGCAAAGCTTCCTAAGGTCGTACTACATCCCAAAGTCTGATGAATCAAACGGTCAGATGTGCTATATCCAAGGGCGACTCATGATTCTACCAATAAAGAAAATACTTTTCCCATCCTCTTTTTGGGGTATATTTGATTTTTTTGTTCTTTTTGAATATTTTGAAAAAGAATAAAGGAATATTACGTTACAGTGGAGGGACGAGCATAGAAAACATACAAGATCAAGGCACAAGGACAAGATTGATGTTCTAGGAAATGATACTCGAGAAAAATCCTCCAGTGGCCAAAGGTGTTAAGACGCAAAAGCAAATTGTTACTAGGCTGATGGGTAAAGGATGAAAGTGTGGTTGATATAACACACAATGGTAACGTCCTTCGATGTAAGTTTAACGAGCCCAGAGAAGGGAAGCTCAATGATTTTTCATGTTTAGAGAGTCTGAAAAAGAATAAAAGGAAACTTCATTGGGGTACCTTTTTCTTCAATAGTCTAGTCGGTTTGAAAAAGGGGCAAACTAGCACCGACTAGACGTCAATTCAAAACCATTTTAACGAGTGTGATAAGGACAAGATCACTCAGCTATTTTTTCAATTTTAAGGAGTCTGAAAAAAGATTAACTATGGACT
>JZKD02S1621669.1:508530-524429 GCA_000966675.3 Picea glauca | reverse complement strand
CCTACTATGTTGTCAAAAACGGCATGGACACCATAATGCAACCAGGAACTACCTAGGGAATCCATGTTTTGGTAAGCTCTACCACCCAATTGCGACACTTCTAGAGCAGATATGACGGTTCCGTGGCACAACCGGATGGGATCGATCCTATATTGTAAGAACAAAAGGCAACGAGATGCAACAGTGGGGATGAAATCCTACCCTATATGCTGAGGTTGATTTTTGAATTTTTTATTTTATTTTTTATGGACCGTCCTTATGTGTATTTTTTTTTATTTTCTGCAACTCAATGAAAAATGTCCCAAAACCTGATCAGATCCTTCCCATATAACTCCGGAACCACTCAAAATTGTTTTTGGTATAAAGAAACTGATAAAAGGGGCCAAAAGGGTGACAAAAAGAGGCCAAAAAGTCTATAAATAGAAGCTGGCAGCTCATTATCACCATTGCTGATTTGGAAATTGACTCTGGAGCCAAAAGAACCCCTTTTCCAGAGATCGTGATTCCGGGAGCTACATTGGACCAAACGGACTTCTGCTCGGACCAAGTAAGTACAAACCCCCTCATCTTGCATTTCCATACTTCATTTATTGTTTGTTTTTTAGTTTGGGGGTGGGCGTCGAACTCAAAGGGGTCGTCCCTAGGCACTCGTGGGTTGTCCAGGGATAGCCTGCAGGTACCCGCGCACAGGGTCAATATTGCGCACGGGTACCCGCGAATGTCGCCTCTACAGCCCGCGGGTTACCCCCCGCGCAATGAAAAAAATGACTTATGCAAGATCTAACCTACTCCTTTTTGCTTTGTGATTTGGCAAGATGTATGTTCATTGGAGAGAGAGAGAGCATGAGGCTACCAATGAGGCAGTGGCTGCAGATCCGAATGTGATGGCCGTGCTGACACAGTGTGTCTTAGTGAAATTTTTCCTGTGCCCGTTTATGCACGTGCAACCAAGGTTGTTGAATGCCTTGGTTGACTATTGGCACTCTGATGCAGAGGCATTCATGATCGAGGGGAAATCCTTGGTGCCCACCACCGAGGACATCTGCTTTTTGACGGGCCTCTCGAGGAGAGGGGAACCCGTGAACTTTCAGACATTTCCTACGGGGCCGAGCAAAGTCTCGGAATTGATAGCAGAGTACTGTGAGGCCGGGACCGAGCAGGTATCTTCCTCGGTTCCCGTTAGTAGGATTACCAGCCTCACCCTCCAAACCATTTTATTATTGATTGGGTGGATTACCGGCTCTGCGGCCGTGCATCAAGCTTCACACGCACAGATGAACTGTGTCGTTCAGTGCATGAATGCACAAATATATGACTGGAGTACCACACTGTTGGATAACATGAAGAGGCAATTGACTGATTGCCGTCAGCGAACACACAGGAACTTCGGGTTTGGGACCATCCTGTGTTCATTTTTCTTTGAGAGAGTTCCATGCTTCAGTCCTCGGATGATGGTACGAGGACATCTGGTGACTTTCCCGGCAGTGTGCAGATGGGCAGCGTTGCTGCCACGACAGGGTGGTGGGAGGACCACCGAGGCCTTCAATGATGATTTCTTTGCATGGCTGGCACGACAGATTCCGGCGATCCAGGATTACCCATATGCCGGGATTGACTTTTCCAGAGATCCAGCTATACCAGTGCCTCCTGGTGAGGAGCGAGGGGAGATGGGTAAGTCTCCGCCTGTATAGTTTTTTTGTTTGCATGTGTAATTTTTATGTCTTTATAGATATATATCATGTTTTTGGATAACAAAGTTTCTGATGGGTGTATTTTGTATTGCATGCAGATGTGGGACCCGTGCGGCCTGCCACTTTTGCACGGAACAGGCACCGCCCACGACCAGAGGCTGCAGCTGCCACTGCTAGGGGAGCAGCAGTAGCAGGGAACCCTCCAGCAGGAGAGGCTGAGAGGGATCTTAGGTGGATTGAGCAGAACTTCACTGAGCTCACTCTCACAGTTCCTATGATAGAGATAGAGGACTTGCCGCCCTCCATGCAGACTCATATGGTGGGGTTACCTCGGACTTGGGTCCGATTATTTAGGCGTTTGGGTCGGGATGTGTATGATTATAACAGGGCCCATAGGCCCTGAACAGCCTTTGTATACTTTTATGTGCCTCGAGCACTAATATGTATTATATTTTTTGAGGGCATAAGCCCTAGTGACTCGATATGGTTCCCATTTTTTGAGGTGCTTGCACCCATCTATGTACTCTGAGGATTTTATGATGTATATATATGGTTTTTATTTCTTTTATGTGTCTTTATGGATTATGCGTACAAAAATGTATTTACATGTGTTTTATCATGATCTTTTTTTATGTGTGAGCAAGATGCCAATCTAAAATGTGATTAGCTAGAGTATCCGTGATTTGATTTAGACTCCTAGGAATATGAAAATATGTAATATAATCAAAGTTTCATTCCAAGAGACGTACCCTAAGGAATCGTCGGTGTAAATTAGGATCGTGCACACGGTATATTCTGTTTAGCAGCGACACAACCAACTAAGCGTCTAGATAGACCCGGAGATGAGAGATACCCAATGACAAAGCGTCACGAAGCAACTCAATAATTGTGCTATACTCAACAATATTGTTCGTGGTGTTACCTAAGCATATTCCTTCGGAAGATAACAACTGACCCTGTGGTGTAAAGATTACCCAAGCTGCAGAGGCAAGCCTCCGCGTGTGTCGACTAGCACCGCCCGCATACCCAATGAACACCTCAGACTCACTTGACATCTGCCATAGTGACGAAATATAACATTAATGACACATCCATGACATGTTTTTCAAAAGAAACGAAAGAAAGTAATAGCACAAAGACTATACATATGTTACAAAAAGTTACCCACAGTGACCCTATGAGTAGTACTTCTTGAGGTAGAGACCATTTCTAGGCTCCGCCAAAGCATTCCCTTCAAAATCGACTAGACGATAAGCGCCCTTTTTTAATACCTCCTTAACAATGAAGGGTCCAAACCACATGGGTTTAAACTTTCCTGCCCCTAGGGGGTCCTTATCTTGGTCGTAAACCAGGAAAAGGTCACCCTCAGAGAAAACCCGAGGACAAACAGACCATTAATATTGACACTTAACCTTATGTTTATAAGCCTCGTTATCCAATTCCGCATCACGACGTTGTTCATCAAGCTGTTGTAGGTGTACTAACCGTTCTTCAAGCGGAGAAGTGTCTGGCAATAACTGTACTGCCAATTTCAGAGATGGGATTTGACATTCGATGGGCAAGACTGCCTCCAGCCCGTAAATGAGTTGGAAAGGTGAAAAACCGGTTGCAGTCTTAACTGATGTTCGGTAAGCCCATAATGCCGAGTATAACATCAAATGCCAGTTTGACTTGACTGAGTTGATGGTTCGTTGTAGCATTGTCTTAAGAGTTTTATTAATAGCTTCCACCTGCCCATTGGCTTGGGGATAGTAAGGTGAGGAATGTTCTTTCCATAACCCAAGATTTGACGTTAACTTGGTCATCATTTGATTCTGAAAGTGACTGCCATGGTCAGTGAAAATCTCTCTTGGGACGCCGAAACGTGCTATAATCTGGTTAAAAAAGAAGAGAGTTGCAGTCTCTCCATCATCCTTAAATGTCGGCATAGCTTCGACCCACTTGGTGAAGTATTCGACAGCCACAATGATATAGCGATGCCCCCTGGCTGACGGGGTGTTCCAAGTAGTGTAATCAATCCCCCACTTGGTGAAGGGACCGACGGTGATAACAGGAAACATGGGAGCTGGATGTGCCCTCATCTTCCGTGAGAAGATTTGGCACGGATGGCACTTCTTGATCGACTCTATACAGTCTTTGATAAGCATGGGCCAGAAGTAACCTGCTCGTAATATCTTTTGGGTTGTTTCCAACCTAGATAAGTGACCGCCACAAGCTCCTGTATGACAATCGTTGAGCACTATGAAGGCCTCCTCATGAGTGAGACATCAACGCAAGACACAATCTACACCTCTCCGATACAAAGTATCATTGAGTATAAGATAGTTCTTGGCCTGATGGCGTATCCGTCGACGCTCATCACGAGAAGAAGAGGTAGGACACTTCAAAGTCTGGAGATAGATTAGTATATCTCTGTACCAGGGGTCTAACGATTCGATCAAAAACATATCCCCCCGGATAGGCGATTCCTCAGGCACAACATCACCTGACTCAACCGGAAGTTCCAAAATAAGTTCTGCGAAGACCAGTGACTTCTTGGACTTCGCTGAAACGAAGTCTAAGTCAAATTCTTGGAGGATGACCATCCATCTACTGATTTTTCCGCCGATAACTCGTCGTGTCAACATGTACTGAAATGGATTCACGACGACAATGATAGTGGTCTTACCAAACAGAACATAGTGACGGAACCGTTGAACAGCATGAACTGCTGCCAACGCAAGTTTTTCGAGATGGGTATAATTAAGTTCCGGTCCTACGAGGCCTCGGCTCAGGTAATAGATCACGTATTCAGAAAACGAATCGTCTTCCTGAACTAAAACCATGCCTATGGTTGACTCTGCAGCAGCTAGATATAATAGGAAATCCTTGTTATAATTCGGTGGTCGTAGCAGAGGTGCGGTTGTAAGGGCATGTTTCAATGTGTCGAAAGAGCGTTGTGTTGCATCATCCCAAAGAAAAGGAACATATTTCTTTAGTAAACGCATGAAGCCCTTAGTGATTTCGGCATAGTTGGCGATGAAGCGTTGTAAGAAGTTCGCCTTGCCTTGAAGACTTTGAAGTTGTAAAATTGTACGTGGGGGGGGAAACTGGATTATCGCCTCCACCTTGAGAGGATCTACCATGATCCCTGTTGTTGACATGATGAAACCTAACAAACGTCCTGACGTGATGCAAAAGCTGCACTTATTGGGATTCAGGCGAATCCGGAAGTAGCGACACTGTTCAAAGATAAGTCTGAGGTGTGTAGGATGATCCTTTCGCTTGCGAGAGCGTGATGCTAAATCATCAAGATAGGCCTCGACTATATGTTTGAGGTCATGAAACGCAAAAGACATGGCCCGCTGGAAAGTGGCTCCAGCGTTCTTGAGACCAAAAGGCATTTTTCGATAGGCGAATGTACCCCATGGACAAATGAATGTCATTTTGTGTTGGTCCTCAGGTTTGATTTGGATTTGGTTATAGCCCAAGAAACCATCCATGAATGAAAAGGCTTCACAACTAGTGCACTCATCAATGATCTGGTCGATGAATGGGGTTGGGTAATTATCTTTTGGACATTCCTTGTTCAAATCACGGAAATCGGTACAGACACGAATCATGCCTTGTTTTTTATCGACTGGCACGGGATTTGACACCCATTGAGTCAATTGAATAGGGTATATGAACCCTTCCTTAAGCAATTTCTCAACCTCAGCTTTAATGGTTGTTGCCTTCCTAGGATTAATTGGATGAAGTTTGTATCGAACAGGCTTAACATCTGGATACATAGTGATCTCATGTTCAACTATTTTCGGATCAATGCCTGACATTTCCTCATAAGACCAGGCAAAAACATCGTGGAATTCTTTAAAAAGATCAGTGTAAATATGAATCTCTTCGAGGGAGAAATCCGATCCGATGAAGACATTCTCCACAATGCCGAGGTTTCGGGAGATATTGATAGGTATCGTGGCAGTGATAGTCGCCATATTGCCCTCAGCATAAATGTCCTGTGTAGCTAAGAGGTTAATGGGACAAGGCTGATCTCCCGTCATGGTGATAGTGAATTCTCCTACCTCGATTCAGTGTAAATCTAGGAGGAAGTATGATCTGTGATGAAGATCTTCCTAGGGTTTTTCCAGACCAGTCATTGCTTTGATTATGGCTTCCTCTGAAGGCAAGACTAAATCTAACGAATCGGTGTTGACAAGAGAATCCTGAGCCCAGATAGACTCAAGGAGTGGATCCAACTCTGGTACGGGAATCGGATCAGGAGTAGCTGAAGCTTGCTGAACTAAAGAGTACGCTACTTCAGTGGCCGACAAGGGCACAGACATGCTCGCATGCCCTGTCGCATCCATCGTGTCTGATGGGGAAGGAAGAGTCCATGGGTCCTGAAAGTAAGTCATGCGGAATGACGAAACACGGAAAATCTCAGCCTTGTGGTGAGTCCATATAAACTTGACATCGCCTTGAGGAGGTGGGTAATCGAAGGTACCCATCAAAGATGGGCACAAACCAACTTCTACATTGATGACACCAGCTTGAGGATTATCTACCATGGGAACCGTGGATGCCCCCAAGGCTGGGTCAGGTCGACAAAAGGACAACTGATCAATGGTCACTATCCGGACTTCATGTGGAAACAGTAAGACTCGAAAAACTGTAGCGACCACCGCTTTCATTGCATAAGTCCAACTACGACCTAACAATAGATTGTAGTCGATGGGGGTGTCGACTACCTCTACCTCGATGCACACGGTATTCCCCCCTAACTGCACAGGGAAAGAAGGAATGATGCCATGCGGTCGGAAAGAACGACCATGGAACGCAGTAAGGAGAGTAGGTGACGGAGACAACTCAGGTTGACCTATGGCTTTCCAGCATGCTAACGACATAATGCAAGTCGAAGCGCCCTCGTCTACCACCGTGCGAAATATATTTCATGTAAAAATTTTCGTGGGATGAGCCACTACTATCTGAAACGCGATGTGGTAAGGAAAACGAGGTTTCAAGTCAGTCATATCTAACATGATGGTACCCGGGTTACAAGTCTTAGTAGAGCCTAAAGTAGTCAACAAGGCTTTCCTCTAAGCAGGGCAACTTTGGAGGACCTCCAAAGCAGACATGGCACAAGGGGTTTGGGATAAATCTTCCACCACAGAGTAGTTCTAGGTGGCCCTTGCATTTGGATTGTGAGAAGCCCTCTTAAACGCACCTTTTGGGATGCGTGTGATTGTCTCACCCAACGTCTTCTCAATCTGTAGAGGAAGAGATGGGATCTCGACTTCTTTTCCCTTCTCAGAGGTGCTTGGCTTACTATAGTCATGTTCTCTAGTCATAATAAAAGTGTCACTTTTCACCATATATACGTTCACGGAAGATGGATTGTTTGGGGGAGGGTAGTTTTCTTGGCTGCCCCCCTTGGTACTTGCGGAGGCTTGAGTTAAATTTTTCCCATGCTAAAAGGGGTTAGTCAACACGGCTTGTTGTTGCTGTGTGAAAAACTTTTGGGCCTTTGCAAGTTGAGGGCATAGATGAGTAGGGTGGTCTTCCACACATAGGTTGCACGGGTACCTTGCCTTCTTCCTTTCTGTGGTGCCCTCGCCAGCGTTATCATTTGGTTTCTTATCCCCCTTACTCTTCTTGTGTTGTTTTTTCTTCCCCTCGGGCTGTTGGTTGGCCTTTGGGTTAGTCGTCTGTATGGAGTGTACTTCCGACGTTTGAGTAGGAGGGGTAGCCAAAGCAGTATTTTGGCTGGCAGCTGAGTGTTGTATAGATAACTGCTGCAATTGTTTTGTCAATTTCTCAGCAGGCTTGGTTTGTGCTGAACCAACTATACCATCGGCATGTGGTCCGGATCTCTATCTGGTTTTGTCCAGAATCGATCGTGGTGCATCCGACAGGATGGTGTAAAAGAGACTAGACCGAGAGTAGATAAGCTCAAACTGTTGAGCCCTCATGATGGCATCTTCCTCGGAGAAAACCCCTGAAGTCACGACGTCTTTGGATAACTGCGGAAATAAAGATTTAAGGAACCACTCAAGAAGGAATGTTGGTGGGACGGGTACCTTGATAAGACTCTTTCGGCGTTGCCACTATCGAATATGATCTGAGATATGGTCTGTTGTCGTCTGCTCGAAATTAGCTAGCAACTCTGTGCCGATGTCGTATCTCACAGGTAACTGGAAATGGTTAAGGAAGGCCATAGCCAGTTTGCCAAAAGAAGAATATCATGAACGATCAAGCTCTATGTACCATTTCGCAGCACTCCCAATAAGAGTGCGTTGAAACAATCACAACTGGATGGAGTCATCTTTCAGTGAGTTAGATGAACACCATAAGTGGAAAGTAGTCACGTGATCACCTAGATCTTTGTTAGGCTTGGCCTCGAACTTTGGGATGTCCGAAGGCAACTTCGTCGGCATAGGAGGCCAACGCGGATCGTGACAGATAGGATCATTCAACAACCGTGTTAAATTTGGCAAGTGTAACATCGCCAAGAAAGGGAGTTTAGGTTGTTGTTGATAGCTGGGATAAGAGGATCCTGGAGTTGGACTGGCACCAGGTTGCCAGGAAAATTTTGGTCGCTGGCTCGGGTTTTGGTAAAAACCATGGCCCTGACTAGCGTAAGGGTTTTTGATTTGAGGAGACATCATTGGCTGATTCCCCATGAAGGACATAGGATGTTGGGCGTTCATCGTGTTTCATGGACTTTGGGAAGGATTACCCCATGCCGATATTGAGGGGAGAGGCATAGAGGTCTGTCCGGGGTTCCATTGACTGTGGAAAGAATTACCCCAGAGCAACATTCTAGATGAAGGAATGGATCCTTGTGCTGAGTTCCAAGGTCCTGGAATATGTGCCCCCAGTGCAGGAATAGTACCTTGTGCCGGCGTAAACTGTCCAAAAACAGGCGTGCCCCCAGATGGGAAAGTAGCGGATGCAAAAGTATTATTACCAAACGTCTCATTCCAAACAAATGGTGATGAACCTACCGGTTGAGTTTGCACAGGTGTTCCTTGACTCTTGGCTCCAAAAGGACTTGTGTGTGCAGGCTGCCCAGCGGACTGCTGATGCGATCCACCGAGCGAAGGGGACGAAGGAGGAATGTGACCTCCAGCATAAGGAAAAGCATTGAAAGGGAAAGGAATGCCCCCAAGTTGACCTTGCAGTGGATCGTTAGAGCTCCTTGCCCCCAGACCCAAAGTCTGGAAAGTGGATGAAGTGAGTGCAGGAATAGTACCTGAACTAGGCATACCGTATGAAAACGGAGCGCCTGTTGCACTAGGTGTGTAAAGAGGTGTGTCCGCCGTGATAGATGGGGTCGGTCCACTGTGCGACGTAGTTGCAGCCAAGACCATGGTGGCCCAGACCTCCGACAAAGGCAAGTTAGGAGAAGATTCTCCTGTGGTAGCAACATTGATGGGAATGGAAGAATTCCCAGATGAAGTAACAGAGTTTGGTTCCATCACTGGGTTAGGCACTGACAGGAGTTCATAAAATTGAATTGGCACAATAATGCCCAGCCCCGTATTAGTGTTTGAGGTTTCAACCAATCCAAGATTGGTGGTCGATTCCTCGGGGGGTTGTTCGGGCTCAAAAGCCCCAGTTGCTTCGAAAGACCCTTGATGGTCTAGCTTCCGCCTTAATGGTGGCGAGGGTGGCTCCAGTATAACCGGTGGCAGGCCCAGAAGCCTTCGTGACCGGCGGAGCTCTGAATCCTCCACTGTGTGAGAAGATTCACGACACGCTAAGATATTCTACACGAACAAACAGTAACACGCACTAAAAGAAATCCCCTAGAAGATAAATCAAGCAAGCACTAAACTAGTTGGAAGAACAGTTACAACAACCAACACTAGAGCAACTTACCGGTGCAAGTGTAACTCAAATATGGAAGCACCCTCCGGGTATACTCTGCAAAGCGTTGGTCCGATGTCCGTCCTAGGTACCGTGTTATACCCCCGCAGTCACCCGTGTATGTCCCTAGAAAATATTGGCAACTAGTTTGCCAGCACGTGAACAACTATCAGGCGGGTACAGTCGATAGTCGGGTAGACCACAATGAGCAAGGTATCAAGCCCGAAACCTGTCAAGGGTATCGAGAGAAAATGGTCCAGAAGACAACTGAGGACCTCGAATGGATTCGAGACCCACGAAGCTCCGTGGAAAATGAAAACGACGGAATCCCTTGACAAATCCTCGATATGTGTTCTCCACAACGCTCGGTCTAGCTTTGGAGGGGTTATCTCCGCTACCTTTCCTTACATGACCTCATGTTTAGCCCCTGTGTTAGAGGGGGTTCCTGAATAACTTTCAGTAACTGGACTTCTACACTCCCTATTGACAGACTCCAATGTTTGATTTGGGTGGCCTTGGAGAATTTACTCTCCAACCTATTCCAAGGCCCTATTCCTGAGCTAGTGTATGCACCCTACAAATAGAAAAGTCTACTTGATTTTAATTAGCGTTTATTTTAATGGGATTCTTAAGTCACAAGGTACGCAAGTGAAATTGATGGTGTGTAAAAAGACTCAAAGAAAAATGCACGAGAAATGCGTGGAAACAAAACTTTTACTTAAAATGCAAAACCAACAACTTTTCTACAAAAAGACTTCTTTTCTTTTTCAAATTTACTAAGATTTCATGCTGTAAATATGAAGGACTTTCACTCAAATCTGCGAGCTACTTATACTAAAATGCACTGCAAAAACTTATGCAAAAAGACTTCTTTCCTAGCTACTAATGCAACAACACAATCTTCAAATCAAGAAGAAGGTGAAACAAGAAAAAAAAAATTATATTTTTATTTTATTTTATTGCAAAATAACGCAACAAGGAAAAATGTTGACAAGAACAAAACCAAGAGAATGAAAAGAAAACTCTGGATTAAAGAACAGATCGCAAACAGAATTAGAGCACAAAAATGCAAAAAAGCAATCAAAACAGCACTGATTCTAACACTTGCCTAAAAACCATAAAACAAAGATTTTTTTTCTCTTTTGTCTTTTCTATCAAAACATGAACTAATAAACACGGGCTAAGGATAAGATGCCCCAACCTGCTGACTGTGTAGCTCCAAACTCTCTACCCCTGAGAGGATCTCTTCTCACCATGGGAGGGGATGACTGCCCCACCCAAGCTGAAAAGCTACCAAACAAGCCCGCGATTGTCACCAATACAGCACGCGTGTAAACGCGTGCTGAGCTACAATAGCGCGCGGGTACCCGGGGCTAGGCTTAAACAGGGCACAGGTCTGTACAAAATCCAAGATAAAACAATACACAGGCATCCCAGACCTGAAAAAGGCCTCTGGTATCAACAACCAGAGTCTCTAAAAGGCTTGGATGCTAGCACTTCAATAGAAAAAACAAAATTTGAAAAAAAGAAAACAAATGCAATGAATGACTAACACAAAAAGGCAGACTGAAAAACAAGACAATAAACCAACAAGACCCAAACAGGATCCAGAAAGCCCCCTGAGAAGGTAAACTTCTGACAGGGCAGAGGAGACTGCCTCTCAAGCTTCCTAGGCTCTACACGCTACTGAAACCACTACAGCAAGCGTTCAAACGCGGGCTGTAGAAGGTTAGGGCATGGATTACATGCGCGCAGGCCTTCTGCAGGCCGCGTGTACCTCTGTGTGTCTTGAGAATCAATGTCAAGCAACAACCAAGGAAAAACTAGTATTGATAACCAGGTTCCCTGCTAGCTTTTGACCTAACAGAAAACAAAAATAAACAAAGAAACAGAAAATGAACTTCTCTGAACTACCCAAGAACCTCTAATGAAATCCGGAAACCCTAAGAGTAAAATATCCCCAGTGGAGTCACCAATTCTATTGTGGGGTATTCTACCCTACGAACTAGCAAGCTAGGGCTTAAACTTGCATGTAGATCATGACCCTTCATAAGCTACTTTTAASCTCCTACCCGAATCTAAAACCCTTTTTCACATGCACACATGGGAAGAATCGACTAACCTTTTTATCGACAGTTGGTGTAGATCCTCCGTTGAGATTTTATCTCCTTGCTTCTGCTGCTCCTTCCAAAAAGCGATCCTGCAATCAAGACAAAACTACACATGCATGCTATTGTTCTACTAGAGGATTAGAGATTAAACACAAATCAAATAAAACATACAAGACTCATGTATTCGGGACGGGAAAAGTATCTTTTTATTAATCTCAACATGAATCAACTTACAATGATTATAGATACCGGCCACCGTTCCTTGATCCTGATCCTGGGCTCCTCCTCTTCTTTGTCCTCCAACTACTTTGCTTGAATTCTCCTAAATCTTGAGGAAAGGCTAAAGGGTTGAGACAAAACGGATTCGGCAATTGGGCAGAGTTTCTTTGCTATGATTTTCCCCCCTTTTGAATAGTACCCCTACCCCTTCTTTTATAGGCTAGAAGGAGCTAGGGTTTTAGACGAACTCTCGACCATGCATGGCTGGGAGTTCCAGTTAACTGACCCAAATCTTTTCATCCCGGCGGAAACTTTCCTGATTTTTTGATTTGTTAGGTAAACGCTGGTTGTAGTGGGCCAGCCCGTGTTCCAACGCATGCAGTATAAGGCCTGCCAGCGTTCCAACGCGCCTAGTAGTGGGTTAGGGTGCGGGTTACTTGGTTTAAGAGGTTTTTTTGAAGATTTTGTTCAGCATGGCTTTGGCAATGAAGGGCAATGAGTTGGCCTGACGCTAGGTAAGCATGAATGGTGCAATTTAGGGTTATAACATCAGCCGCCTAGATATATGTGTTGCTCAGTATGACAGACCTAGGCTCAAAAAACTTAGGATAAGTGGGATTTTGTGGGTTTTTAGCTCGCTTCTTTCCATTTTTTAGCTAAAGGGTCAACATTTTAGGGAAAACACCCCCTTACAAATAAATGGGATAACGTTAGGCTCCATGGGGGATGGCTTGCTCCCTATGAGATGCTAAGAAATATTTTGTAAATTTAGTGCCTTACTGTCGGGTTCTAGAGTCACCGATTAAAACTGAAAACAAAATAAAAAAAATATTTACAAATACATGGGAGCCACTCATGGCTCAATTAAATAACTTCTTCAGAAAATACCCATTTATAGGGCCATTGAAAACTTCATCGCCTTCCAAATTCTGCAACATGTAAGTATTATTATGAAATATCTCAGATAATTTGAAAGGGCCTATACACAGGGCTTCAAATTTATTGTGCTTGATTTTGTCTGGCTTAGGAGCATCCCATTTTAGTACTAGATCTCCCAGCTGGAAACTTTATTTTCTCACCTTTCTGTCAAAATCCTACTTGATCCCTTGTTGATGGTCATGTGCTATGTTCAGAAGTTGTTCCATCGCCTATTTCGCTTCAACCAACTGAAGAATGATTTTGGTCATGTCATTAGGCTCACCTTGGTAGTCTTGAAACAATTTCACCACAGGCAAGGTGAGCTAAGAAGGGGGTATTGCCTTAGTCCTATACATAAGCTTAAAAGGAAAGACGCCCACAAACCTTTTTTTTGTCACTCTGTTAACCCACAGAGCAAACTTGAGCTTTGAGTCCCATGCTTTTTGGTTATCTTCTAATAGTCTTTTAATGATGTTAATGAGGATTTTGTTAGAAGATTCTGCTAGTCCATTTCCCTGGGGGTAGTATGGGGTGGAATGAATCAATTTAATTCTGAACCGCTCATAGAACTAGATCAATGGTTCATCCTTGAAGGATGCAGCATTGTCAGTGACGATTATGTTCAGACAACCAAACCTTGTCATAATATATTCAAGAAAACCAATGACTACTTTGTGAGAAGCGCTCCTGGTGGGGATAGCTTCTATCCACTTTGTGAAATAATCTATTGTAGTTAAAATCCACCTGTGATGACCACTTGAAGTAAGATGAATCTCCCCAATAAATTCTAGGCCCCACTGCTAAAAGGGTCCTGAAGCTACCACAAGCCTCAATGGCAAAGACTTGAGCTGCTGCTTTTCTAAGAATTTCTGACATTTGATACGAGCTCTGACTTTTTCACAGACATCGGTGAATAGAGTAGGCCATAAGTACCCAGCCCTAATAATTTTATAGGGCATGGTAATCCATAAGTGATGTCCTCCACATAGGCTATCATCGAATTCAAACATAAATGTTTTGGGCCTCCTTTGGGTCTAGACATCTCAGAAGCACACCTAGGGGGTCTTTCCAATACAAGACCTAGTTAATAAGGAAATAACTGAATTATTTGAGCTTTAAATATCTTTGTTTTATCTTCCCCATTCCATCTGGAGGCCGCAACACTTGCAGAAAATATACAATGTCTTTGTACCAGGTACATCCTGCTAATGGAAGGCGATCCCATGATTTTTTGTCAAACAACTTAGCTGATTGACTCTCTAAGAAAGTGTTGATGGAGTTAACCCCTAGATATTTACAATTAGATTTAGCCAACAACTTGGCTAAAACTTGTCCTTTAACTAATTTGGTGGGTTTTATTTCCAGGTCAAATTTGAGGATTTTGTCAATCCACTTGCTCCTTTTCCCATCTATGTCAGGCTGGATGAGGATTTCCTTCACAGAAGCTTAAGGAACATATGCAATGATCTTCGAATGCATGAAATAGACTCTGAAATATTTAAGAGATTTCACCAGGGCATAGACCTACTTCTCCATAATGTCATATTTTACCTATGCATCTCTTAATGCCCTGCTGAAAAATTAAATAGGTCACTCCTTCCCTTCAACATTCTTTTGCAGTAAAACAACTGCCATTATATTGAATGAAGAAAAAGAGAAAATCAAAAAATCCTTGGAATAATCATAACTGATAAGCATAGGTGCTTCATTCAGTGCCTTCTTTATTTGGTTGAATGATTCTCTGGACTTAGCAATCCATATCACTTCGTTCCCCTTCCTGAGCATGGTTTTGATATGTTTCACCAATTCCGAAATATTTGAAAAAAACCTTCTCAGAAAATTGATTTTTCCTAGGAAATACTGGACTTCCTTCTTGGATCTGGGAAGAGGTAAGATTTGAATAGCTTCCACTCTAATCAAATCAATCCTGACCCCTTCAGCTGATACTATATGTCCCAATAATTTTCCCTCCTTCGTGGAAAATAAATGTTTCTTAGGATTTAGGGAAAGACCATATCTTCTGCATTTCAAGAACCTTATGCATTTCAAGAAGACTTTCCTTAGATGACAACAATTCTCTTTATCATATCTGGAAAAGAATTTTATGTCATTCAGGTAGATGACTATGAATTTATCTTTTTCCCCAATGAAGGCTATGTCCATGGCTCTCTGAAAGGTTTCTCCTAGATTCATTAATCCAAAGGGAATTTTGGCATACATGAACATACCCCAAGGAGTGGTGAAGGTGGTATTTTCTCTGTTCTCAGGTAATATAGAGATTTGATTGTAGCCAGAGAAGCCATCAATCATGGAAATCATGGATGAACCAGATACCCTTTGCAGTATGTGTTCCATCTTTGGCAAGGGGCAGTTGTCCTTCTTAGAGCTCCCGTTCAAATTTCTGAAAATGACACAAAGTCTAATTTATCCACTCTTCTTTATCACTGGGACCAGTTTGGCTACCCATTCATAATATCTCAAAGGGACAATGATTTGGGCATCCAACAACTTCTTTACCTCTTTTTCCATAATAGGAAGCAACATAGGATTTATCTTTCTTAATTTCTACCTGAATGGTTTGGCTTCTTCCTTCATCAGGATCTTATGCTCAATGACACTCATGTCATATGTTATGAGGTCTTCATAGGTCTAGGAAAACACATCAGCAAATTCCCTTAACAACTCAACATACTCGTCCCTTTGTTCCTTTGAAAAACTGCTTGACAACTTGACAAATTTGGGATTCTCCTTTGTGCCAATATTGAAATCGGCTACATAAGCATCCTCACTTGAGATTTTACCCTTCACTGCCACATCATTTTTGTCAAATAGTATTTCCAAGGGGACTATTCCCTTTGGGATGTGATTTCTCGACAACTTAACAATATTATGATCAACAATTTTCTTCAGAAAAACATTAGTGTTTACACTCTTTTCGTCGATGTGTGAGCAAAAAGTGAGTGCTTACATGCCTAGTTGGGCTCTGCTAGTCATGACAGCTGTGATGTAAAGGGTTAGAAAGAAAAAAACTAAACTATTAACAAGAATTAAACAAAAACTAAATAAAAACATGAGCATGGAAATAAAAATAAAAACAAATAACAATGGACCAATA
>JZKD02S1621669.1:489218-502406 GCA_000966675.3 Picea glauca | reverse complement strand
CACAGCCGCGCATATGCGCGCAATATACGAAGATGTTGCGCGTGCGCGCTCATTTTTAGTGGGTATGCTGCGCTTTTTAATTTTTTAGCCATTTTTGTATAGTTTTGGCCCTTTTTTTGTGCTGTGGAATTAATCCTTGTGCCATGAATGCCTATTTTTCTGTGTTGATGATGCGGAGTTCTTGTTGCCCTGTGCGGACGAAATTTCAGTGATAACAATTAGCATGAGGACCTGTTTCAGAATCAGGATCTTGATCGATGTGTAATAAAGAAAACTCATCAACAGTCTCAAGGAACCTTTTGATTTCAAGATCATCTTCAAACACTTTCCAATGTTTGATGTTTCCAGGTATAGAGGGTCTATATTTCACTTCTACATCATACTTGAACTTGGGTAGTAGAGGGACTCTGAAATTGCTCATTGAAACAACCATAGAATCGTCCATGAAATTTTCTTCTCTGGGAATAAATGAAATAGTAAAAGATAGGAAGAAAGTGTCAATGAGGTCCCATACTTCATATATGTAGCTTCTGAGCTAAGGGTGTTTGGTATGATAAATATTTTTGATCTATTGGAAAATCAACTTAACATCACCAAGCATTGTTATCCCTTTAATTCCCATATCCCTTGTAGACTTCAAACCCAAAACAAGAGCCTCATACTCTGTCACATTGTTAGTACTTTCAAACTCCAGTTTGTATGACAGGGATATGGTTTCGTAAGTAGGGGAAACAAGAACTACTCCAGTGCCAACACTTTCTCTAGAAAAGGCTCCATCAAAGAACATTTTCCAAATAGAGGTAATCAGAGGAGAGTCTTCACAGAGAGTATGGGACTTCTTTATGATGTCAAGAGGAGGCTCGAGGGCATCAGTAAGCTGCAACAAGCTATATCCCAAATCGGTATCTAGGGAAAATATAGGATGATTGGTGGGGTCTGCCTCATCACTAATAATGTAGGCCAGCTGAGCCTCTTTGTACAGTCTTCTATGTCCCCCCCCAAAGACTGGAATGGTATCATATGCGAGGTCCATCTGTAAGGTTCCTCCAAGCCATCTGATCCAAGATCTTGACCATAGCATACCAAACTTGGGAGGAACATTAGCCACCATGGTATCCATGACCATATCTTTTATGGGCAATTTGAACAAGGTCACAACTAGATCTTTGATGACCCCAAGACATTGTGTTCTCCTTGAATCAAAATAATACAAGTCATGGTATTCTTTTGTGATTTCTATTCCTAGTTCTTCCATGAAAGTTTTGGGCATGAGATTATGAGAGGCCCTTGAATCCATCAAACAATTATGCATCACCTTATCATGTATGTTCAGTGAAGTGTAGAAGGGAGTGGATGAATCGTCTTTATCTTCTACCATTAGACCTAATATAATTGTTGGCTTTTCTTATTGCAAATTGATTGAGTCTGGGGGGGAAAGAAAAGGTTCATGCAACAAAAACTTAGATTGGAATTTCTTAAAGTCTTCATGCTTGACCAACTTTGAAAGGGGTATCGGGATTCTGATCTTCTAAAATTTGTGTTCAAATTTAAAGTAGGAGGAGGGCTTCAGAATTTCTTTTACCTCTAGGAGGTCCTGTTCTTTTCTCTCCTTGTTGTTGATTCTCATGTATTTTGCGGGATTGTCTACTCTGGGAGGTTGATCATGGATGTCAGACTTTTCTCCTTTGTTTTTGGACCTGAGGTTGTATCTATTTGGGTTGCTCCTAGCTTTATCCTCTTTTCTCAGCTTGTTTAATTGAATGTCCATGAGAGAATCCTCGTATGTTGATTGAGTTAAGTGAGGAGAAGGGGATGCATCTTCAAGACACTAAATTTCTAGGTATATGTCCTCTTCCTCTCCACCATCATTTGCAACAAGGTTATTCTGAAGAGGATTCTAGATTTTCTGATCATCCCTGTCTCTATTCCAAGGCTCTCTTTGCATCATTTGGGGAGCATTGTTATTCGACCTCCTGAAGTTGCCTCTGTTATCAACATTTTGGGGATTCCTATATGTCTTCTTTCCCTCCAATTTCAACCTTTCCAGTCTAACTAAAAGTGATTTTAGTAACTTGGTTACTTTGTCCATTTGAGGGGGGGGAGCAGAAGAACTGGAGGTTGAGGTTTCAAATCTTCCTCTCCCTCTGTCTCTATCATCCTTATTCCTGAGTTGGTCAATTGCCATTATGTTAGACTCTACTTCCAGGGCTGCATATTACATATGAGCCAAGGAGGTAGCTATTCTTTCTCTTAACAAGAGGCAAAAATTAGGGTCAAAAGCACTGGCATAGGTGATTTTGGTAGAGGCTTTTGTAGGCTTTATCTCAGCAGGGATTTTATTGTACATTTTGTTAAATCTTTTGGAGAAGTCAAAGACAAGATCTCCCTCTTTTCTCTTTAGGGACCCAAACTCAGTGATATAATACATGAAGTATTTTTTATCCCCCCATTGTCTCAAGAATATATCATCTAAGGCCTCAATCCCATCAATGGATCCAAGGGTCAGGGCTCTGAACCACTTTCTGGATTCTCCATCAAGACTGTAGACAAAAATCCTCATCCATACGTCTTCGTCTACTATGACATAGTTATCAACATAAATATAGAAGGCTGCAAGGTGCTCCTTTTCAGTAATATTTCCCTCCCTAGTGAACTTAGGCACTTTATTAAGATATCCATTGGCTGGAAGGGCATTGAGAGGTTGAGGTAAAATGAGAGGGGCATATCTAGAAACTACTATAACATCCATTCTATTTCTGGGAGGGTGAGATCCTTCCATAGGGATGATAGGTGGAGGAGAATTAGGAGGGGATGGTGTTCGAGCAAAAGAAACTAGAAATGATCCTCTTGGAAGAAAAGGGAACAACAAAGGATTTGTAGAAAAGGCTACAGGGCTATAGGGAATAGAGGTTTCTCTTTTCGTAGTAGCAACAGTGATAGGAGGAGGGGTGGTGAAACCTGGAGTGGGAAAATATTATGAGGTCTGGGGTCTAGACCAAGGCACTACTTCAGGGGAAATAAGAGTGACAAGGCTTTCTCCCTCCATTCCAAAACAAGGAGGAGGAAACTCAACAGGATCACTCCCAAAATTTAAAGTTAGGGAAACTCTAACATAAGGTATAACAGTAGAATGAGATGTAGAAATTGGAGTTCTTACAATAGGATAATGAAAATCATCAGAAATACCTGGTTCAACAATAGAAGTACTTTCTCAGAAGGAATTTCCCTTTCTGATAATTTTCTATGGGTCAGCTTCAGGTGTTACTAGAGGTAGTTGTGGGGTATACCTCATGTGTCTGCCTCTAGAAGCCACAACTGAAACAATGGAGTCTCCAGTGGATATGTGTCAATGGGATCACCATAGTGGAGTTTCTAGATGCACAGTTGCAATCTTTGATGTACTAAGTTCTGATGCACCTTTAGAACCAGTAATCTTTGTCATTCAATCCCAGGGAAAATCTTCAATTTCATCCCCAACAATGACGCCAGAAATGTTAGCACTGGAAGTGTTTATGGATAAATTCGTGAGTGCGTACACAGACCAATCTCCCCAAGATCCACCTGGATCTGGAACAAACCGTAACAGAATACTACTCTTTCCCTAGATCTAACTATTGAACAGACTAAGAAAAATGGATAGTGTTCATACCTTATAAACGCTCTCCTTTAATCTCTGTTGTTCCTCGCTCTGCTCCGATGCTCTTGTGTCGTCCAATCACAACAACACAAACCAATCATAGCAAGGGAATTAATATATTCAATACTTAGTCTATATATGTGATCAAGGAATCATGTAATAAGATGACATCATCATTATGGGAAAGGAACATATTCATATATTGCATTAACTGAAAGAGAAATATACAACCTGAGCCTTGATGTCATAGATCTCCTTTCGATGGCTCCTAGATTTGACACACACACTTGCTCATGCATGAAGAAGTTCAACCACAAATGATTACTTGTAGTCTCTTACTGTTGTAGTTTCAATCCTCCATACAGTCTTGTACCAGTTCTCCCATCAAACTCTAGCTAGCTTGCTTCTTCTTACTTGTTTGCTTCACCTTTTCCATAAGCAATCTCATCATTATATAGTAGAAGATTGATTAGTTACTTGGATAGGTAATGATCCCAAGATATCTAGAAAGTCAGTACTTTGCCAACCATTCGAACTCCAACTCATCCTTCTAGAAGATTCCTTCTAGAAGGATCGAGAACTTATTCATTTTCTCCTTTAGAAACATGTCCGCACCCTAACCATTAACACAGTGCGGAAAGTCCGCAGTCCATATGAGTACAACATGCGAAAATTAAGGATTTCCACAGGATAGTGTATAGGCAGCCTGCATACTATTCTTAAAATATGATTTTGAGAAAATGATAAATGTAACCTTCTTATGTAAAATGTTCTTACTGAAGAGTTTGATCTTCTATCACCATGACATAATCATGTTATCATCCCGATAACCAAAAATGCGGATAACACGAAGTCACCCCTAGATTGTAGTAGAGGTAAGCCCAGTACCCATTAGTTTATATGTCATAATGAATAATTTTAAAGGAGGTCTAATGGATGCAGTCTCAGGATTATATTGCTTTAGCTCAGAAAATGGGGTTGGTGCACATAAAAAAATGAGGTCTTGATCTAACTTTAGTCAGTAAGTTTTCATAGTGGTGAGTAGCCGGAAGAACATGAGGAGAAATGGTGAAGCCCTGCTATGGACATCCGGTCTTCTATCATCCTACATAGGAAAAGTTTTAGATATAAGATCCTCTTAGATCTGAAAACTTCAAGAAACTAAAAATGTTGTGACAGTACTGCAATCAAACCTGCATTGCATTACAATCATAACACTCGAATGGATCATCCATGCCCGAGATTTCAGAATCAGTGGCAAAAGAAATGAAGGAGAAATTGACTACCATTAAACGATATGTCTCAAGTGATAATACACAACTAGAGAACCATAGGCCTCATCAAAAATTTACAATTAGGAGTGTAGCTCTACCATCGACACTAAAAAAATATGAGAACAACTCCTATATACTTAGAGAAAAAATGCAGCAACGGGCTCGAGTCATTAAATTGAAGGCGTTACATATGCATGCTTCCTGGAAGAATGTGCATGCAGTCTCTAGTCATTCGCGAAATTCAGTCGGATGCAATCGTGTTCTTGAACGGGCCTGCAAATGAGTTGACGAGATGACAGTTCTTTCCTAGACTTTCCATTTATGTTGGAAATGATGTTCAACCACCACCAACTGCTTTAATAACTGCTTCATTGATATTGAGGAAGACCCCAGTCATCTCTGCACCTGTAGGACGTGGAGGCCTTCACATTTTTCCATCTGGATCCGCTTTGGGATTTCATAGTGAGATTAGCGATCAGACGTGGAGGTTGACACAATGGTTGGAGAAATTGGCACGAAGCGGTGAATGGAAGGTGACCAAGCAAGGGCGATTGGCATGATCAATGTGGATATGAGTCGAGGGGTGGCCATGTGGACAGACGTGGTAGAGGGAAGATAATAAGGAAAGGCGCAAACGATGGGATGTTGGCGCCAAGTTGCACAAGCACAACGATAGGGTGGCACGAGAATGTGACGTGGAAGCCGACGAGGGATGGAGTGGGGGATAGATGGAGAAAAGAGAGATGGTGATAACTGAGGGTGGTAAGTGGTCTACTCGGAGTGGAGGGAGTGGTAAGTGGTAAAGCACGGGGGGGTGTTCGAGTTCATGAGGAGATGCCACAACAGTGGGGGGCTTGCATTTGAAAACCACCATATCAGACCTCCCCGTTAACAACAAAATGTCGAGGGGGAGGGGGGTCTGATATGGATCTTGCGCCATAGATCTAGGTGCGTGGATCTCAGCTGCCCAGATATACGTGATACTTATCATGATGCACCTAGGCTCATAAAACTTACGATAAGTGGGATTTTGTGGGTTTTTAGCACGCTTCTTTCCATTTTTTCACCAAGGGGTTGACTTTTTAGGGAAAAAACCCCCTTACAAATAAATGTGATAGCACATGGTACCTAGATTCCATTCTCAATTTTAGTACATCTTTTTGGTTGGAAGGACTAGTGTTCTCATGCTAGAAATCTTGTACTAGTCCCTTAACTTCTCCAATTAACTTCATATCAGAATGAGCTAGCCTACCAATGAAGGCCCACAAATATGTTGGGCCACCTATGTCGAGGTTATATCTTCTATGAGAATACTTTATAAGGATTTTGATATTTCATTTAATGAGATGAGAGGTTTTTTGTAGAAAAAGATGTTTTCTTGTGATCTTTCCAACAATTGATCTTGACAAGACACATCGGTCTACATTACGGTCTTTAGAACGATATTTATTACCAATTCTTTGAAAAGCATCCACAAGGTTTCTAACAATATGATGACTTGTTTCTAAAATTTTGACTGTTTAAATGCCTAAAATTCTCCTAACAACATTCCAACTTCTAGATTTTAACAAAGACGAAAATAATTGACATTTAGCGACATCGGATTTTGGTTCAAAATATTCTTTAATGATTTTATAAGAATGATAATGAATAGTAATGTTAGGTAACTTACCTTCAAGTGATGCTAGACCACTTTTATCCACCTGAATGTGTTTATGATTTATTCGTCGCACACTTCTCAAATAAGTAAGGACGATGAACCCCTATTATAGCACTCTTGACCTCCATGTTGTGGAGTTAACAATGTTGTAGTTCTAGCCCCTTCAATCAATGGTGGATCAATTCTGGGAGGAGAGTGGACATGGGGTTGACTATTTTCCGGAACGTCTGACTATCCAACAAGAGGTTGCACCATAGGAACTTCTTCACCACAATGTTGTGCACCAATTTCCTCTCTAATTTCATCCATTGTATAATCATCTCCAAGAAAATCCTCCATCATCTGGTCATCCACAACAAGTTGTCTTGATGAGATACCATTTGGATTGGTCTCTATTGAACTCATGTTCTTTTCTTGTGGTGATTGAGGAGAAACAATAATGATATATATTCCACTAGAAATTGGATTTCCCTCTTCTAAAAGCCTATGCTTTAACATATGTAAATTTGTCTTTTATCTTTCTTCTTCTACCTTTTAAATGGGTTTCTCTTTCCTTGAGGAATTTATTTCTTGATTTTGTAGGTTCCCCATTTTTAAATATAAAAATTGGCTTCCAAGCACCCTGCCACAAATTTTTCTTGGTATTACACATGAAGGCACAACTAACAGTTCCAATTCTAAGTGGAATTTTGTTTTTACTATTACAAAAGAAGACAAAACTAACAAATCCAATTCCAATTGGACAAATTTGTCTTGGTATTACACAAGAAAAGACAACTAACAATTTTAATTCCAATTGGATAAATTTGTCTTGTTATTACAAAATTAACAATTCCAATTGGACAAATTTGTCTTGGTATTACACAAGAAGACACAACTAACAATTCCAATTGGACAAATTTGTCTTGGTATTACACAAGAAGACACAATTAACAATTCCAATTAGACAAATTTGTCTTCAAATTACAAGAAGACACAAGAAGACAAATCCAACACCTCCAATTCCACTTGGACAAATTTGTCTTCCAATTCTTCCCACAATTGTCTTGCAATAGCACCAAATTGTCTATGAATTAAACAACAAGACAAAAAGAACAAAAACATGTCTATTCTTGGTATTTTTGCATGTGGATGTCAGGCTTGATAGATTTTTTGAGATAGATGAGGTAGAGGAGTGTGCTTGGCACATAAAACTTTCCATTAGGAATGTGTGTGTGTTCTTAAAATTTGTGCGCACTAAAGCGCATGCGCATTCTAGGAACATGCACGTGTTCTTGTTGGACATGGATGTGTGAAAAACCACAAGGATTTCAAGTCACAAGAGTGTGTGCACTCTCTTAATGAAATGGATATAGAATTTATTATAGACCAAACATCTTTATGAATAAAAATGTATAGGGGTTTGGGGACAACTACGACCTAAGGGCTTAGGATTGAAAGTGTTTTTAAGAATAGATCAATATTTAGAGCACGAAGATGTGGGTGCAAGATTTGTGAGGTATTTAACAAGATGTATATGCATAGTGAAATTAGGGATCAAGTGTGTAGGGGGTTAAGGATAAAGTATAGGTTATTCCTAGGCTTAGATGGAGCTAGGGGGGTCTAGGTCATGGTAATGGTATAGGTCTAGGTCATGCTCTAATTCTAGATATAGATCTATGTCATGGTCTAGGTCATGGCATAGGTCTAGCTATAGTTCTATGTCATGGTCTACATCATGGTCATCGTATAGGTCTAGGTCATGGCCAAGGTTATGGTCATAGTATAGGTCTAGGTCATAGTCTAGGTCTTTTCATGTCTAAGTCTTGTTATGTCTAGGTCTACGTATAGGTATTCACATGTCTAGTTTAAGGCCATTTCATTCCTTGCGATGTAGAGAGGGGGGGGGTGGAGAGAGAGGAATAAAGAGAGTGTGAGAGGGTGAGAGGATAATACAAAGAGAGTGTGTGAGAGTGAAGGAGAGGGAGACAGAGAGGGGGTATATAAAGAGAGAGAGTGAGAGGAGGGGAGGGGGGAGAGGGAAGAGGGGTTAGATAGAAGAAAATAGAGAAAGGTGGGGAGAGTGGGGGAGAGAGAGGGAGGGGGATACATGGAGTGAGAGAGAGAGGGTTAAATGAAATAGGTAAAGAGAGAATGGGGTAGATCTGGATTGTTTGAGAGTGTGAGAGGGTGGGAGAGTAAGACCAGGAAGGGGGGGTAAAGAGAGAGAGGTGGGAGAGATATGGTAGATGTAGGAGAGAGAGAGAGGAGAGATAGTGGGAGGGAGGAGGAGAGGAGGGAGGAGTGGGGTAGAGAGTTAGTGTGTGAGATTACATATATATAAGTGCTTTGTCATACATAATCTAGGGCATGTTGAACATTGATTGCAAATAATAAAAAATCAAGGAAATTTAACCTTTTACGCTTGTTACCGGGATGTAAATGGCCAATGAAAACAGCCTAATATTGAAGAACGTACAAATATATAAGTGTTCCAATAATACATAATCTATGCCAATCTCATAAGAAAAAATATCAATCATGGATTTTGATAATATAAAATCAAACAATGGCAAATCCCAAAGAGACATGGGAAATCAAGCATAGAGCAATGGTTCGAGCATGAAGATGTGGGTGCAAGGGTTGTGGGGACTTTAACAAGAGGTATATGCATAGTGCACTTAGGGCTCAAGTGTGGAGGGGGTTAAGGGTCAAGTATAGGTTATTCCTAGGCTTAGATGGAGCTAGGGGAGTCTAGGTCATGGTCATGTTCATGGTCATGGTATAGGTCTAGGTCACGGTCTAGCTCTAGCTCTAGCTCTAGGTCTATGTCATGGTATAGGTCATGGTATAGGTCTAAATCTACGTATATTTCTTGGACTACATCATGGTCATCGTATAGGTCTAGGTCATGGTCTATTCTCTATGTCTAGGTATATATCTTTCCATGCCTTTCAATGTCTAGGACTTTCTATGTCTAGGTCTATGTCTATGTCTTGACATGTCTAGGTCAAGGCCATTTCTTTCATTGTGATGTACCAAAATTTTTATGGTGTGTGAGAGTTTGAGAGAGAGAGAGGAATACATAGATGATCGATAGAGAGTGAGTGTATGAGCATGTGAGAGTCATAGAGAGGAAGACAAAGAGGGGGGGTGGAGAGAGAGGAAGAAAGATAGTGTGAGGGGGGAGAGAGGAAGATAGAGAGGGGGGTGGAGAGAGAGGAAGAAAGAGAGTGTGAGAGGGGAGAGAGGAAGCCAAAGAGAGAGTATGAGAATGATGGATATGGAGATAGAGAGGGGGTGAAGGGGGTTATATAGAGGAAAAGAGAGAAAGGGGGGAGAGTGGGGAAGAAAAAGTGAGGGGGACAGAATGGATGAGAGAGGGAGAGTTAAATGAAAGAGGTAAAGAGAGAAGGGGGGTATAGAGAAAGAGAGGCCGAGAGTGAGATGGAGAGAGAGAGGGAGGGGGTATAGAGAGAGGGAGGAGTGAGATAAGGGGAGGATGGAGAGAGAAAACGTGAGTAGAAGAGAGGACAAGAGTGATATCGATAGAGACATAGGGTGGTAGAACTAGGGGCATGTTATCGCGCAGTTTGTATTTTGGGTCACAGGCTATAAGAAAGAGGAAAAACTGGCGTAAAAGGAACCTTCCCCACCCAATGTCACCTTGATGGGGAGGTTCTTTCTATTTAGGGAGGTTAGCCTAGGGGAGACATCCCCGGTAACCTAGGGTTTGAAGAGGTAATGGATACAAGGTCAAGTATTAAGATTTCCCTCCTCTTGGATTACCACCAGTATCAGATAGCCCGGCTAATCAGCCAATAAAGAAGTGAAGTCCCTGTTGAAAACACCTGCCCGGAACAAGATAATAACAACACAATATGTATTGGCTATAACTCAAAGGGTTAGTACTTCTTAACTATCTGATTTCATTTAATAAGCAATGTAATAGATAATATGAAGTCAACGTTCTGCTAAATAGCTTATGAAAGATCACCAATTCATCAATATCTACCAAAATGACCAAGCCTATAGTATATCCAATCAACAACTTGTTCAGTAAACACTTGACGTCATCATTTAATTGCTTATTTATCAGTCAAAAATCTTGTTGCATCAAGTATGACGTTAGCCTAGGTTAGTAGCGTTAGGGTTAGTTAGGGTTTCAAAAAAAAAAAAAAGTTTGAAAGATGATTTTATACACTAAAATCTCAACGTTGGAGAAATTACCAGTGCCTTAGGGTAAATGGAGTCAAAGAAAGGGAAAAAGTCTTGGGAGGATTCAAACTTAGAGACTAGAAGGTAGGGTTCCAAGGTGTTACAATGGCAGGGCCCTAGAATCAAAACCCTAGGGGAAGGAGGCTCAGTCTGGTGTTGCTTAAGCAAGGCCTCGTGCTCCTTCCTCCTTCTCTAAATACACTTGGAAAAATGGCTATCTTCCAAGCATAAATTTAAGGGAAAAGGTGTTGCAAAAGCAAGGCCTTCAAACCCTAGAAGGTGAAACCCTAGGCGTAGTGCAACTAGGCCTAGGACGTCTCCTCTTTTCAACCTATAACTTCAAAACTAGCTCAGAAAAAAGAATGAAAAGTGTAGCAACGGCTAGGCTATATCTTCTTCTTTCAATGGCTGAAAACTATTTCTCAACATGGGGACATATAGCAATGACCTACTTGTGTGCTTGCTACCTAGGGTTTTAAGATTCAGTAATACAATAGAAAAATGTAAGAAATTAAGCCTACAACCATTCACTTAAGAATTTTTGCATGAAAAATTCACTTACATGTCATGAAGAAAGCATAATCAAACCCTAGTTGTAAACCTTCCATGAGAGAAATGCCATAAATACCAAGAGAAATCCTCCTCCAAGAGTAGCGCCTCACTTAAAACACCAAAATTACCCAAACTAGGGTGCAAGTTTTAAGATCTCACAAGAGAGTGAGTTGTGTTATGTCCAAATGAGGAAAAAACATCCTCAATATATATCAATCCATGACCTTTAATTTACAGAATAGGTCATTAAAACAACCGACAAGGATGACTACAAAATTTACACTATTTTTACAATAACTACTAAATAAAAGACACAAAATGAGCAAAAGGTGGGACATCAAGCCCTTCTGAGGGAGACGTTGGCCCTTTTTGGGCATGTCCAGCATCCAGAAGTCAGACGTTAGCCCTTATAGGGCTCCTCCAAGCTGCCACATGTGCCAATAACCTCATCACACTGCCACACACTCAAGGTGATGTCCAAATCTCCTGGGTGACGTCCTGTCCATCAAGAGGAAAATGTTCCATCTGAAGTGGGTGATGCCCCCTAGGCCGGGCTCAGCCAAAGTGTCCTGGGTGGAACGTCCTTTTTTATTCATGTGCAAAGGCTCATCACAACACTGTCCTATCTCTGCCATCCCAACAACCATCTGATAGGCTCTTCAGCCCCATGGAGGTTGTCGAGCTGCAGATATACCATGTAAATCAACATTTAATTGTCAACCTGGGAAGGTAGACTTAGAGGAACCAGCACAGGAAATGCAGGGCTGAAGAGGGGGTTTAAAGGATGCCAAGCTACTCTCTGAACTGCTAAAATAAACTTGCTGGAAAGAACTACTATACCCTACTTTGCTCTGTACTACTCGGTACTACTCGGTACTAACCGATACTGTTCTGTATATGCATGTAAAAGATAAACCTTCTACTGTAATCAAAAGAAACTTCTCTATCTCATGAGATATCTGAACCAGTTCCTGAATGTTAAGCAGTCTAAATGTGAAAACTGAAGAAGTGAAATCAATGGCTGAAAAGATAATGCTAAACCCTCAGTTGCAATGAAATGAAATGCTACTTCTATTAAACCAACGGGAAAACTGCTGAAAGATAAAATCAAATCTGGAGTCTACTGTAAATGCCATATATACACAGCTCGATTTCCATCAAAGGGGGACCTGCCTTCTCTGTCAACAGGTCGTTCTCTAAATCAACACATACTGAAAATGAATAACCTACAGCAAAAGCAAAATGGAAATAACAGGAATCGTATCACTGAAACTCTCACTATTTTATTGAAAGATGAAAACAGTACAGTGCTTGAAGATTTCCATTCCTCTGTTCTATTCTTCTCTCTACTCTCTGCTCCGTATATCCCCCCCCATTTCTCAAACATAGCAGCGTTTTCGATCTCTCTACATATTTCTCTGCATCCTTTCTATCCTGTCTTAGCTCTCTGGCAATGCATGTCATCTTTTTACATAACGTTTTTATCCCCCTGGCAATGCGTGGCTTTTCCCTAGATGAATAATGAGTTACAAAACGGTTTCGAGAGATCAAGGAGGATGAGACACGTTTTTACATAATCAATCGATTTCAGGATTGCCTTTCCCCGTGTCTCTTGATAAGCATGATTATATGTGCAACCGTATGCTTATTCACCCCTTAAGATAGGCGATTCAATCAAGTTTGCAACCAATGCCCTAACCTCATGACATGAATGCAATACAAAACACGCGTGGCAATAATAAATCTGTTGACATTTTCCAAACCGCCAATGTCCTCCCAAGAAGCATTGGGCACCTCGGCAAAGTCATCCCAAGAAACATTGGGCACCTCGGCAATAGTTTCACGCAGGGCAGATAGGGTTACTGGAG
>JZKD02S1621669.1:459873-479664 GCA_000966675.3 Picea glauca | reverse complement strand
GCGTGTTCCTATAGCATGTGTGTTCTCTTAAGAATGTGTGCGTGTTCTTTTGAATTCAATTTTTTTGACGGATATTGACAATGTGCATGTTGACTTGGTTTCCTCGGATCTAGGTTCAGGATGACACACCTAGTGGTTTGGTTAGCAAATTGATAAAAACCATATTTTTGTGAACACATCTCTATATCTCTCTCTTTGAAGTTATTTTTCTGAGTGGGCTATGCAGAATCCAAATACATAGTTTTTTTTTTTTTTTTTTTAATTAAGATTCCAAATATATAGTTTTTTTTAATTAATATGTTGTAATTTTAGGGATACATTGACTTTCATAATTTTTAAAATATATAAAATTAATATTATAAATTTCCAAAATATACACCCCACTGAACAACGGGTTCTCTACAAGTATACAAGATTTTGGAACAAAATTCCATTGTTAAGGTACTCAACACCTTCACTAAAAAAAACATATACCTTATATTTTGTTGAAAAAACACCATTAGAAAAAATAAAATTTGAGACAGTTATTCACAATTTCTATGAATAAAAGTTGTATATTAAAATAGCTAATTCAATTTCCTATGTTTCATCTTCTTACACCATATTCAAATTCATTGTAAAAGAACTTTGAATATCCCTCCAAGTATTGAGTGTTTTTATATTTACAAGCCAAATTTTTTATAATAAATTAATTTTATTCAACATAACTACCATCATTATATGTATCTACCTCAAACATTGATCATAACTTAGGACCATAATAGAGAGTAAGTAAAGCTTCTTAAGGTAAAGAACTCATAATTTTATTTTTTTTGTAAGTTAGTAATAGTATTGAAGCCTTCTAAAAATTTACACACTGTCTGTTCCAGGTGTCAACAGTGCTTGGCTAGGAAACCACTGTTGGCCCTGGTTCAAAAATTTAATGACACCTGTCCAAAAGTTGATGCCACTTGTCCCAAAAATAAACATAAGTGAGTGTGCTGAGAAAACCTACTATGCCGCACAGGGCCCTGGGTTGTTTGAAATTTAAACTAAGCATAGCTGACTGTCTAAGGAGAGCTAACTATCTATACTTTTTCCTAATGAACTGAAAAAACATGGAGTAAAAGACTAGAAAAGAGAACTTGTCAGAGACCTGGACCATAGGAAGGGCCTTCAAAGACTTGGGTATTCTTCAGCTTTCCCTTGTCTCGTTCTGCGCTTGCTTGCCTGAGGTCTTGGAGGAAGAGTAGTAGTTTGTCCACGCTGCTCCTTTGTTCTTCATCCTGCGTATGCAAATCCTTGACGTTTTTTTTGATATCCTGTTTTCCTTTGGCCAAATAACTCAAAGACTAAGTAATCTCTTCCTGGTTAACATGGCTGTGGAAAGGGGGAGGAAATGGGGAATCTGTCGGAGTGGCGAAGGTGCCTTCAAAAAAGTAGCGTGGTAGGTTGAAGGCTAGAGGAGGTTGTCTCGATGGAGGAGGAGAGGGTGGGGGTGGTGCATAGCCCAGGGAGTTTCCGAAGGCGTCGAACCATTCAACCCGGCAGTCATACTCATTAGAAAGAGGCGAGAGTTCTTGAGTGGCTTCAAGCTGTGTCTCTGTTGGAGCATGAGCTAACACAGGAGGCAGAACAGGAAGAGCATCAAAAACTTGAGGGATATCAGCGCAAGGCATTTCAATGTTCGAGAGGTGGGCCGAATTTGGCATTTTCCTACCCCTGGCGACGTACCAGGCTACACCTCTTCTAGACTTGCCTCTCAGGCGTGGCATAAGGGATGTCATCGTTGGTAGGGTGGATGCACAGAGCTTGAATATCAACATAAACTTGTGAAGAGGAGGGGAGGCGTCGGGAGCTAATAGAGTGAAAATGCCCCTGAATTCGGCTATGAGGGATCCTGGTCTGGGACGACGAGGTAACCGTTGAGGTGACGTGCGTCTCTCCATGCACGCTCTCACCCTGCAAGTTCTCCAGCTCGTGCGACGAGCTCCTAGCATGAAGGTTCATCATGGTGGCGGCGTGAAGGCTTAAATTGCGAGGTGAAATGCCTAGAGGGGGATGGGACGTGCTGGTACCTGCGAGCGCCAATTGGCTGACTAGCAGGCCAGTTGGCCTCTCCGTGTCTTGTGTACACATACCACCCGATATCACCCCATACGGGAGAAGTAAAAAACTCATAATTATTCACATATAAATAATCAAATAAAATTATTCACATATAAATTATATATGAAATAAAAAATTTAAAAATATTTAATATAAAATAAAATTAATATGAAAGTTTCACAAATTTATTACATATAAAACAAATATTTATAAAAATCATTCAAAACCTAATTATATAGATGTGGAAATAAATTCCAAAACCTCTCACAAATTTATTACATATAAAACAAATATTTATAAAAATCATTCAAAACCTAATTATATAGATGTGGAAATAAATTCCAAAACCTCTTATTAATCAATATAGATTTTCCAATTACAAAATATGAAACAAAATTAATATTATAAAAATCATACCCCCAAAAAACCTAACTACGTAGATAAAATAATAAAATTGAATATTCAGAAACCTCTAATTAATCAATATCTCTATTTTCCAATTACAGAATATACAAAATACAGTGGAATGTGCTCATCAATATCTCTATTTTCCAATTACAGAATATACAAAATATAGTGGAATGTGCCCAAAAAACTAACAAATATCTTTTTAATATAAATATCCACCAGTTTATTAAATGTAATGTCTTCGTTCAGAAGAGTACACTATCATAAATATATATATATGGATATCTACCAGTTAAAACATTTTTATTTTAGTATAAATATCTACCAGATTTTAATATAAATATAAATGCAATGTTTTGTTCAATCTACCAGTTAATGCAATCTCTTTGTTCAGTAACCACTAAACACTAAAGGAAACCTAAAATGCATTAGCTATCAGTTCAGCAAAATAGTCTGTAAACAAATCATGTAACCTAAAAGGCTCCGCTAATTTCCGCTTCCTCAATAATCTCCCAGTCGTCACCCAAATCACTCTCCTGGGGCAGCCATTTCCTTTGTTCATTGCCTTCAGAAGCATTATCATCCTTTTTCTGGGTAATTTCGACCCTTTTTTCTTCGTAGTTTACAGCGAAAATCACTTCCTGTTCATTGTCTTCAGAGGCATTATCATCATCCTTTTTCTGGGTAACTTCTCCCCCCTTGTTTTCGTAGTTTACAGCGAAAATCACTTCCTGCATGTAAGGAAAAAGTTAAAATTAAATTATATTTCTAGGTTTTATAAATTAATTCTTTCGAAATCACTTCCTGAATGTAAAGAAAAAGTTATGGATTTCATTGATAAATTCTTTCGAAATCAATCCCTACATAATAGAAATAACTGAAGGAAATTTTTCCATAAACAAACCTAACAAAAGTGATGGAAAAAATATGCAAAAAAACCTAAATTGAAACTTACCGGGCTTTGGATGGTTGCTGGAGTGAGGTCCATCCGGGGAGACTGAGCCACTGGACTTTGGACGGCTACTGGAGTGAGGTCCAGCCCCACATTGGCATTTTGAACGGGACGAGGCGCAGGAGGGATATTGGCATTTTGAACGGGCTTCAGATGATTATTCAACGGAGGAGGCGCAGGAGGGATTCGTAATATACGCTCAAACAAAAAAATCAGAACCATGAGCACAACGATCACGAGGGAGAGAGAATCGATAACAGTGGAGATAGCGCAGCTTACAATAAAAGTCTTATTATGGACCATCTCAAAAGTCGTATCATCAATCATCTCGAATCTCATGTCCAAATTGAGAGTCGCATAGACAGCGCAGCTTACGGCAAAAATCGTATAATCGATCATCTCTGATACCCTGTCCAAACTAAGAGCCGCCGCAGAGACGAATGGAAGAAAATGGGTATTTGCAGAATGAAGGAAGACTGAAACCGATCAGATTTCAAAAGGATCCTGTACAAGGCTTTGCTCACACAATCCTTAATGGCGCCATGATATGGGACTCCAAGGTTCTATATATACAGAATTGAAAATCCTCGAAAGAGTAGACGTCGTAAGATAATGATAAATTATTATTTAAAGTTTTTAGGGTTAATTATACGCCCTTTGCTCCTGTAACTAATATAGATTTATTTTAATCTAGTAGTTATGGGGAGGAATTAAAAAGGAAAGTAGTGCATGGGAGGAATAAAAATAGAAAAGCAACGCATGGATGGCAAAAATAAGGCATTGAATTTAGATTAATTTATTTTATTATTATATTAATTTTTAAGTATTATGTTTTTTTAGTGGATATATATATATATATATATATATATATATATATATATATATATATTTTTAGAAAGTTATGTATATAATTTATTTTGTTATTATATTAATTTTTAAATATTTTGTTTTTAAAGTGAGTATTTTGAATTTATTTATAATAAAATTGAAAATTGAGTTTATAATATATTTTGTTATTATATTATTTTTTAAATATTTTATTTTTTAACTGAAATATTTTAAATTTTTATTTTGAATTTATTTATAAAGTTGAGTTTATTAATTGGTATCATCAAATATTTCTAAAGTACATCATGTTGATTAATATCTATAACATAAGTACATTTTCAATGCATATCCATTATGTTTGACAACAAAACTCATAACTTTTTATGATCATGAACTCCTCTTCATACATAGAAATTGATTACAATATATAAATTCTAAATAAACTCATCGAGGCTCAAAGTACATCAACTTGCCTCTAATTAGGATACATGGCCTCTCTAGGTTTTTTTTGGACTTAAAGGCCATGAATCAGGTCTCAAACCACAACATGAGAATATGAGCATCCTCAAAAGGTATTGCCCAACACAAATAGGAATCAAGGTCTTTATAATGGTTGGGGATCAAAGTAAGAGAATTAGGTATTGAATGATGTTGTTTCAGTTTAAGAGTTATAAATAAGGCCTCAAACCAACTGTCACACACCCACTATGGCATAATAAGTTTTTCGCCTCTTCTCGAGGGACAGAATCCCCGAAGTCCTATGGGGGCCTAGCACAGGCTAGTTCTTCCCTTGTCCACATCCATGTGATCGTTGGTTATGACCACAGGCCAAACAAACTAGGCGCATTTTCTCATTTCACGACTTCACGATACAAGCGAGTCAAGTCTTTCGACTTTGCAAACCCTGAAACCCGAAATCTTACCTTCGAGGAGATCAATGGCTGGGAGTCTCCCCCTGATCCGACGGTCCTGGTTGTATCGGGATTTCGGTAACCAGGAGTTCGTAATGTAAGAGAGTCGAGTCTTTCGACTCTTCAAACCCCGAAATCCTAAATGGGCTAAGGTATTCGGCTCCACCTTTGTCTCGATGTCATGTGACCTCCGTCTAGGACGCAAGTCTCAGCACCTATCTCTTTTGGGTTTCGCGACTTCGCAATTCCCATTGAAAGTGTTCCTTACCTTTTGGAATGCCGAACCCCGAAATGCGATATAGGTCAACGGGGTGTTGACTCCTTCCTTGTGACGAGAACACGCCACCTGTCACCTCCACGTGACCTTTGTTCTGGGATGTACCACTTGTCATCCACATGGCTCCTACATCCGGGATGTGCCACCTGTCCGCCCGAGCCTTCAGCTTTCGGGACTCAAGAGAACAACGAATTGTCGTCCCCTTCCCTTTTCAAACCCCAAATTCCTATTCACACTAAGCCGACTCAGAGTTTCACATACCGGGATTTCGCGTGCCGGGATTTCGCAACTTGCGAAGACGAGGGTTCATACCCTTGGGTTTCCCGGGTGCCGAAACACTGAAATCAATTCACACTACACCGCTTCGGGATTTCACATACCGGGATTTCGCGTACTAGGATTTCGCAACTTGCAAAGACGAGGGATTCATACCCTTGGGTTTCCTGGGTGTCGAAACGTCGAAATCAATTCACACTACACCGCTTCAAGATTTCACATACCGGAATTTCATGACTTGCGAAGACAAGGGAACTTGCCCTTGGGTTTCCTGAGTGCCAAAACGTCGACCGACAGCCATTTGTCCTCTACAAATGGACGGTCCAGGTAACTCCCATGGATCTTGGGATCTACGGTCCCGATTCCTTTGCTACTTGCGAAGGTTAAAAAGGGGTTGAGGCATTAACGCCTACGTTCCTTCCTCCAATCTAGCGGTCATGACAGACCTTAGATCCTCCAAAAGGATCTCGTCTGTTCATCTAGCAAACGTAAGGGTACTTTCTTTCGGTATTTGCAACTCACTATCCTTCCTAAGCTTCATCAGCTATGAAGGACTTGATAACTTTGCGCTCTTTCTCCTGGATTTGAATCTTAGAAGAGTCTTCAGCACAACTACTGCGCTCCTTCATCAAGGGGTTCTAGGGTTCTATTTGATCACAGAGAGTTTGTGCATATCGGCACTACCTCTCATGAGTTTAACAAACTCCATCCTCCAAGGGGCTCAGATCGACTAGATGAGTAAACTATTGTACATGCAACTACACCTAAGGTCGATGAGCTCACTGTTCGTGGCTCTAGCTTAAGACGCTACAGAACTCAAGAATTTATGAGAACAGGTCATGTCCGACCCATATAATTCCTTACTTTCCTAATCATACAACCAAGCAGAGATAGAAGGGATACAGTATATCCATTAAGCATTCATTCACATTCCCGAAAGCATGCACAGTATAATCAATTCATACACAGTTACAGCTAAATTACACAGGGTACGAAATCACTTATCCATTACAAGTTGTCGCCAACCAACTGACCATGGGTGTTCATCCTTCCACCCGACCATAGGCTCAGAGGCATTCATTCTTAGCACTCTGGCCACCCTCATGCCAAGCCATGATATCACCAGGGAATTCTTATAGTTCTCGAGGGTTCTCTCTCTCTGTTTCAACTTCTGTTCGAGTCCTATTTTCTGCAACTTGGAGCTTTCTCACTCAGTTGTGGCCTCGGTGAGGTTTCTCAGATGCTCTTCAGCATCAAGCTCGCGACCTTATATTCATGATTCGCTGGAGAGCTTCGCGCCTCTCCCTTGGGAGCTTCTTCCATCGTCTAGTGTCTCCCTCTCTTGCTGCCTTCATGTGTATAATTGTCACCTTCCTTCTATCAAAAGGAAGATCGGGTCTGCCTGGTTTGTCAGACCCTATGGTACTTTAAGATGACTTCCTGCAGCTAGACCATGCTCCCATTCATGGGGGTGGTTGGTAGTTCAACCATTGGTCCTTGCCTCATTAACTAATTTCTCTCCCCTAGTGATATCATGGCCAGTACTTTCAAGGCTTCACCCCCACAGTCAGTTATTGGCAACTCAAACAATAATACATTTACATTTTCCTCATGCATTAGCATGGTAATTCCTATTTTATGATTAATTACAAATTGGGGGAAACAGGGTGTTACACCAACAAACATGATCACTATAGAGGATCTTTGACCTCACACTAAGAATATGACCATTGTTAGGAGTTGATATATATGAGACTCAAGCCCATGATGATTATGAAAAATGCCTCATACAAAAAATCCTAACATCTATACAGGATATTTTACCTCTAACTAAAAATACATGAGGACCATAAGGTGGTATTGTACACCATAGAGAGGGATTAAGGCATGTATTATAGTTGGGGGATCAAATCAAGGGAATCGATCCTTGAATGATACTTCTTAGGATTGATGGCCATGGAAGAGGCCTCCAACCACCACTCATAACCTATTTAGTGGGTTTTTGGACTCCGCTAAGTCTATGAGTGTGCTTAGGAGGTATTTCACTAATCCGGATTAGGAGCGAAATGAACTAATTAACAGACTGAATACAATAAACAAAGAGATATGAAGAATAACACAAATATCCAATGAACAATATCTTTTATTGAATAATGAAATGGGTTGAAGCTGTAAAACTGCATAACTAAAACACTTGCTCGAATGGTGGTATCTATCTCTAAGAAGAGATGTGGCTACTACACACATCCGTCTAAGCAGAATGAATTACAATGAGGCTCTAGAGGCCTTTTTAATATTACTCATGAATGACAGAACCCTAGACATAAAAAAACCTAACCCTAGGAAGTGAAACGTCAAAAGTCGTGTGGGCCCCTATGGGTAAGTTGGTACCTCAACTTCCCAGGGTCGTAATTTTTTCATACGACCTCTATTTTAGGTGCGTGATAGCCCGTTGGAAAGGTCTTTCAGAGAAATACACATTTCACCATCAAACTTTGACTCCATCTATAGTTTGACTTTGGCAAGCCAAAAAAACATTGTTTAGGCCTCCAAAACGGCCCTGGAAGTGCAAAAAGATATGATGACATGAAAACATACAAAATAATCCAGTTGGATTAGGTGAGAGGCCATCGATATCCAGCTGGAAGATGTGTAGGGCTTCAGACAACCCTAGAAGTGTAGAATCCACAATTACATAGAAGTACAGAAGAACGTGTTGAACAAAAAATAGACAAGAGGAGTCACTTGAAATCGGTGGGTGGCCACCAATAGCCAACTAGATCAATCCTCCCCCATTAGGAAGCAATGGTATCCATTGCGTTGAGTTCCCCCATCAGGTGAGGAAACTTCTGCTGGACTTGGCCCAAGGTGAGCCACTTGCCTTGGTGGAGGAGTTGTCATGCCTTGACAACCCAATAAAGTTGGATCCTTTGTTGGTGAGTGCCCTTGACCTGTGTGTCCACTATCTGATCAGTGGATTCCTATTCCATGCAGTTAGGGTTGAGCTCTATGGGTGTCAGTTGTTCTTCGATCTCTGAGGTGTCCAATAATGGTGTAAAATATGGTCGAAGGAGGTCCACATTGAACACTCGGTGCAGACCAAGGAAGGGTGGAGCTTTGAGCTCAAAAGCATTGCTACCCACGGCCTTGGTGATAATGTAAGGCCCATAGTGAAGTGGGCGGAACTTCTGATGGGGCCCTAAGAGATGCTTCTTTAACAAATGTAACCAAACTTTGTTGCCAACCTAAAACTGGTGTGGTACCTTGTGTTGATCATTGCGTTGCTTGTACTTAGCATTGGATTTCTGCAAAATCTCCTAGACCTATTGGTGGATGTGCTAAATCCTCTTAATGAATCTAGTGGCTATGTGGATCACAGACTGATCATGGGAAGAGTCTATCTTTGTGGTGGCAATAGGAAGTGCAACATCAATGGGTCCCAAGGGTTGGAATCCCATCCCCACCTGAAATTGGCTATGGTTGGTGGAGCTATGGAGAGCCATGTTGTAACTGTGTTGAACATAGGGGAGACTCTCATCCTGTGTACGTGGATGCTTAGAGTTGTACATGCGCAGGAAGTGCACAATCACCTGATTGACGACCTTTGTTTGGTTGTCTATTTGGGGGTGGAAAGTAGTGGATTTTGTGATCTTGGTGTCCAATAGTGACCAGAGACTCAACCAGAATGTGTTGAGGAACCTGTTGTCCCGGTCGGAGATGATGGTTTGTGGTATCCCAAAGTGGACCCACACTCGTTTGAAGAAGAGCTTGACAATATATTTCGTTGTGATATTCTTCTTGTAGGCTGTGAGGATGGCCATCTTCGAAAACCAATCAATGACCACAAATACACAGTCATTTCCTTGCCTGGTGGACGACCAACCATGTAATCCATTGAGATGGATTCCCAAGGCTTCTCGAGAGTAGGAAGTGGGGTGTATAAGCCTTGTTTATTGATGGCTTGCTTGGCAATGGCATAAGCAGTGAAAGATCAAATATACTTGCTGACGTCCCGTTGAATTTTTGGCCAATAAAAATGTTTATGAAGAATGGCCACAATTTTCTCCATGCAAAAATGCCCTTCCATCCGACTGTAATGGGATTCCCAAATTAGCTTTGCACACTTGCTTGTAGGAACATAGAGATGGCCCAGGTGGCATAATAGTATGTCCTGAATGTGAAAATCAGTGACAGTCATGCTTGTACCCAAGAGCTGATAGGTGGTTGCGAATTTTAGATCTTGCTGATAAAGTTGGGTCCACTCAAATGCTTCATGTCCACATGAATGGAGCACAGTGGTGAGTGCAGCCACAAGAGGTTGATTGAGGCAGTCAACGACAAAATTTGAGATACTTGTCTTATACTTAATGTTGAGATGAAACTGTTGTAGGTAGGCGGACCACTTTTGATGGCGATCATTCTGCAATTTTCCCCGTGTTTGTATGAACTGCAGAGGCTTGTGATCAGTGTGTATGATCATCTCCTTTCCTAGAATGTAATGTTTCCATTGACGATAGGATTGTACAATGGAATACATTTCCTTGTCATAGGTGGGGTATTTTTGAACATTATCTGAGAGTGTCTCACTATGGTATGCCACCGGATGACTGTGTTGAGTGAGAATTACACCCACAACATAGTCAGATGCATCAATCTCAATATCGAATGGTTATTGCAAATCAAGCAAGGAGAGTACTGGAGCTGAGCATAAGCGACGATTCAAATCATCAAATGCTAAGTTTTGTTCATTTCCCCACACAAAATTAGCCCTGCCACAGCCCTTGGTCACCTGGATGAGGGCCCATGCAATATGGGAGAATCCCAACACGAACTGTCAATAGAAGTTGGCTAGTCCCAAGAAGCTCCAAAGCTCGGTCAGTGTGGTCAGGGATAGCTGGTCACAAATGACTTGAATCTTAGCTAGATCAACATGTACCCCATGCTCATAAACAATGTATCCCAACTATTGGACCTTGATCATGCCAAAAGAGAATTTTTCCAAGTTGGCATATAGCTTGTGTTTCCGTAGAGTGATCAAAACCTGTTGAATATGTTGCATGCACTCCTCCCATGTTCTGCTAAAGATGAGGATGTCATCCAAATATACCACCACAAAGGAGTTGGTGAACTATCTCAATACATCATCCATCAACCTCATGAAAGTGGCTGGTGCATTTGTTAATCCAAAGGGCATGACTAGCCATTCAAAGAGACCTTCTTTAGACTTGAAAGTTGTCTTCCATACATCAGTTGGTTCGATGGGAACCTGGTGGTAGCCAGACTTTAGGTCAATATTTATAAAGAAATTCCCCCCCTTGAGTTCGTCAAGAAGGTCATCAATCCTAGGAATGGGGTAGTGGTTCCTCACCGTGATTTTGTTTAAGGCTTTGTAATCAATGCAGAGTCACCAAGTCTTGTCCTTCTTCTGCACTAGTACAATCGGGCTTCCGCAATGGGAGGATTTGGGTATAATATTCCCATTTTGAAGAAGCTCTTGGATCTGACGCCTGATTTCATCATTTTCCATCATCGAGCGATGATAAACTAGTCCATTAGGTAGAGGTACACCGGGGGTCAAATCAATTGGATGCTTGACTTGATAGTGTGTCAGTACCCCTGTAGGTGAGGAGAAGATGCCTCTTTATTCTTCCACAATCCTGTCCACTTGATTTTGCTGCAAAGAGAGGCTCTGTGTAGAGGCCATGAATGTGGTGATGACATCTTGCTTACTGTGAGCACAGATCACAAAGAAGACGAACTTCCTGGTTTGTGAAATTACCTTACTGCATTTCTTAGCAAATATTAAATAAATAGTATTAGGTGGCACTACCTCTGGTATCCTGTACAATTGTCTACCCAAGGTAATAATAACACTATGGGGTCTAGACTCATACACAACATGACGCTTCTACAAATATGTTTGTCCTAAAATACCATCACAAACTTTAAGGGAAACAATATCACATAGTACCTCATTTTTGAAAGGCTTGATGTTGTATGGAAGACGAAATGGGTTCAACATCGATAATCCACTTCTCTCCTTCAGGATTTGATTCAGAATCAAAATCATCCTCTGAATCGAAAGCCTTCAGTTCGACCATGAGTGACTGCTTGGAGTGACATTCTTCGGTGTTGTGCCAAGGGATTTTATGGTACTCACACCATTTTCTCGTGTCCTTCTTTGTCTTCTCATTACCCTTCTTGTGTTGCGACTTGGACGGGTTTTCCTGAGGGTGACCATCTCGACTTGGTCCCTTTCTGTGTGGGTTGGGGATGTCTTTTCCCTGCTTTGGCTGTGAGGGGTTTGCAAATCCAAACTCTCACCTTTTCTGCTTAAATTTTTGCTCGATCTTGACAGCGTGTCTATAAGTAGTGCCCAATGAGGTGATGTCCAGAAACTCCATTTCTTTTTGAATGTATTTGTGTAAACAATCACGGTATTTGAGCACCATATGACGCTTAGAGTCTTGGTGAAATATTGGTGAAATCTGGTACTATCTGGTCCCTTTCTTAACGTAGGGTGGTCCATATTGTGTATTGGTCTTCATAGCTTCCAACATGGTAGTATTGTTCTTTAATAGTGTCCCAAAAGGAATCTCATGTAGGGGCCACCACAAATATTGCAAATTCCTCCATGGCCCTTTGTTCAGAGTAAGTATCCCACCAGTTTTTAACATGGGGAATGGCCTTGAGGACTGCAAAAGTGATATTTTCCCTATTGGAAAATTTGTGGACCGAAAAATACACTTTGAGCAGATTCAACCATTTATCTACAACATCCACATCTATTAGTCCTTCAAATAATGGAATATCAAAATTTGCTTGTACCTTGAAAGGGGTTGCATGGCCGCTTGATGAAGGTGCTTCTCCTCTGGGTAGCCATCGAAGGATCTATAAGAAGTTTTTCATCATTTTGTTCCTTTGTTGCACGAGGGCTTCCTCAAGCAACATTTTAATAGGATCTCGTGCTCCATCATCTTTCTTTTCGTCCCCCATGGGTTGTTATCGGGCTCAGTGTGATCGATATTGCAATAGCTTGATTGGTTCAAGTCCCGACTTCTTGTACCCAAATCTTGTTGGGAACATGCACGAAGAAAAATAAATGAAGAGCAGACCACTTTCATACCACTGATCTAGATTTAGGAGTGGAACGAACTGATTAACAAACTGAATACAATAAACATGGAGATATGAAGAATAACACAAATATTCAGTGAACAATATCTTCTATTGAATAATGAAATAGGCTGAAACTGTAAAACTGCATAACTGAAACACTTGCTCGAATGGTGGTATCTATCTTTGAGAAGAGATGTGGCTCCTACGTGCATCCGTCTAAGTAGAATGAATTACATTGAGTTTCTAGAGACATTTTTTATATTACTCATGATATCCATAACCCTAGACATCCAAAAACCTAACCTTAGGAGGTGAAACATCAAAATTCATGTGGGTCTCTATGGATAAGTTAGTACCTCAACTTCTCGGGGTTGTAACTTTTGCATACGACATCCATTTTAGGCTTGTGATAGCCCATTGGAAAGGTATTTCAGAGAGCTACACATTCCACTATCAAAGTCTAACTCTTTCAACAATTTGACTGTGGCAAGCCAAAAAAACACTATTTAGGCCTCCAAAACGGCCCTGGAAGTACAGCAAGATATGCTGACAAGAAAAAATACAAAATAAGCCAGTTGGATTAGGTGAGAGGCCACCAATATCCACCTGGAATATGTCTAGTGCTTCAAACAACCCTTGAAGTGTATAACTCACAATTTCAAAGAAGTACAGAAGAACGTGCTAAACTAAAAATGGACAAGAGGAGCCACTTGGAATAGGTGGGTAGCCACCAATAGCCAATTGGATCAATGGTTAAGGGATGGAAATAATTGACTTAGGACTTGAATGAGTCCTTTCATGCTCAATGCACATGAATGAGGCATTCAACCACCATTCATAACATTTGTAGGGGATGTTTCATCTTTGTGTGGAAATATTTAAGAATCGTTAAGAAGCATTATGCACCATATACATGTATTAAGGCCATGCCACTTGTTACGGGATGAAATCAAGGTCATTAGGCCCTCAATGAGGCTTCATAGGTTCAACATCTGTGTATAAGGCCTCAAACCACTAAACATGAACATTGTAGGGGGTCTTTGGTTTCCCACTAGGAATATGATTGTTGTTAGGAGGTGTGTGTGCCATGTAATGATCTATTGGCCTTGACAATGAGTGGGAAATGAAACACAACTTCAACTTAGTACCTAAATGAGACTGCTTTGACTTAATGGACATGAACAATGCTTAAAACCACCACATATAACATTTGTAGGAGATATTTCACCTCTAGTTGAAAATAAATGAGCATCATTATTAGGTATTGCACACCATGGACATGTGGCAATGCCTTCATAATGATGAGGGATGAGATCAAAGGCCTTTGGTCACTAGGTTGCTAGGCCCATCCTATCTCACGATAAGGATAAGAGTGACATATGCACATCACATCCACGATGTAGGAGGACATATGTATGTAAGCTTGGAAACTCCATGTATCAGTGTTCTTTTCTACTATGAATGCTTCCTCCAAGGACATATGTATGTAAGATTGGAAACTTCCCCTGGGGCAATGTTCTTTGCTATATCTTCCCAATTGAAAGTTGAAATGATGTCGACGACATAGTATAAGAGAGGTACCCATGCTATTTTGAACTTCGGACTCCTGTCCAAATTATTGCCACTACGTATTGGTATAGCAGTTTGAGCAAATTAGCCGGATATTTGTTGGACAGACTAGTCTTGAATACCTTTTCGGGCCTTGTACCAACTCTTTAAGAGCTCTCTTGTGTTGTAGCGGAAATTCTTCACTAGCTTCTTGTCCAATACCTTCTCTCTGTCCTTTAGATAATAACAAGAGGTCATTATTGAAGCCTGGAGCATTTAATATGAATCTAGTCTCCATATCGACATGGTTCCCGATCCATGAAATGGCCTCAATGCAGGGAAACACTGTTAAGCTACAACTTTATATAATTTAGACCTCCTAATGTTTTTGAATGTTTTGAGGTCGGGATCGTCTTTTAAAATATGAGGGAATGTTTGATTCTTAAACATATGATAGATTTCGCCCCACTTGAGCTAGATCTTCTTATCAATAACACCCTTAGTATCATCATAGACAGGTCACGTGGTGTCGATGTCTTCTTCTACTACAATCCTGCTTGTAGAGGCATCTTGAACAGGAGCCTTGTCTGTGCTTTGTGAGATTTTCTGAGGAGGATTCATGGCTAAATCTGCAGAAAGAAAACATATTTATCATCAGTATTGAAAAATGAATGTTAAACAATGCATCTAGTGTTCACTGCTATCTCTGCGAATGTGGCAAGATTGTATCGGTGCCAAAAATGTGATTTCTTGTCGATGTACAACGTTGTATCAACGTCGAAACTGAGATATCCTGCTAATGTAGCAAGCAAGGTCGTATCGACGGGACAACTGTGATCTCTTTCTGATGGACAAGGTTGTATCGGTGATAACACAGTGATCCCCACCGATGTAATAGTTAGAGGTCATATTACTATGATCTATGTCGATGCAAGAGTTAGGTTCTAGATAAAAATCCAAACCAAGATGTGAAAATTCAATCAAGATTTTGACAAGGAGTCGGAGGGGGAATGCCACGCAACGAGATGAACGAGCCAGGGGACTCTTGCATTTCGAGGGAGAGGAAAAAAATGAGTGGAAGTACGCCCTGAGCATTGACGAAAACTGGCCAAGCAAGCTCCAAGAGGAAAGTGAACTAATACTAGGCCCAGGGAAAGAAAAAACTGACATGAGGCGGCCTAATAATGCAGAGGGAAAAGAATACAACTCGTCATGGGAAAGAAAAAATATGGGGGCTGCCCAAGCCAACAAACCCTCGCTAATCGAACCATGTAGGTGAAGAAATGGCTCAGCTGCCGACACTGGGTATATCGATGAATAAATGGCTAAGCTGCCGACACTGGGTATATCGATGAAGGAAGCAATATATCCTCTGCCGTATCGACGAGGACGACTTTTCTTCCATCGATAGTGTCTGTATTGATGAGTCAACAAGATGGTGAAAAGGTTAAGCAAAGGATGAAGAAAAGGTCTCAAGATTGCACAAACAAAAATTAGGTTACTTTCATATGATAAAAGGGCCTTGAAAAGTATTAGGGAGGTCCCTATTTCTGGAGAAAAAATGGGTTTCATAAGGGAACAACAGGAACAACAAGAAAAAGAGAAACTATTGGTGCCTACACAACGGGTCATTATAATTTTCTAAGTAATTAAGTTATGGGAATGAAAGTATCTATAACTTCCCAGGCGTCAGCCAAATCACTCGGCTTGGACAGCCACTTCCTTTGCTCATTGTCTTCAGAAGCATTATCCTCCTTTTCGTCGGTAATTTTGCCCATTTCTTTTTCGTAGTTTACAGAGGAAATCACTTCCTGCATGTAAGGAAAAAGTTAAAAATAAATTATATTGGCAAAAATCGTATCATCGATCATCTTCTATACGCTGTCCAAACGGAGAGTCGCAGAGACAGAGAATATAATACAGCAGAAAAGAAGTGTCAGAGAATAGCATAGTGTAGCAATAGGAATTATACAGGCTTCCATATCTCGGCCCTCTCGAATAATCTTAGAGAGCATAAAATCCCCAACCCACCGGAAGACGAATGGGAGAAAATGGGTGGTAAAATGGAAAGCTCCAAGATATGGTTTTCGTTGTCAACCTGATATCAGATTTCAGAACGATCTTGTACAAGGCTGGGCTCATACAATCTTTATCACCATGGGATTCCAAGGTTCTATATATATAGAATTGGAAATCTTCGAACGTACTAAAATAATTAAATTATATGTTATAGACTGTCGGCCTTGATTACTGAGCCTAATTTCAAGAGGATCAAGAGTGTTTAAATCCCCAACTAATCACTGATCACTGGTGGAGAGATGTCACATTGTTTAAGCTAACATTTAGTGTACATTATAACTATCAATTTATAATTAGTTTTATTAAATTATTATTTAATACTCTTAGGGTTAATTATATTCCATTTACCCTAAAATAATATAGATTTATCTTAAGAAGGAATAAAAAAAAGGAAAAATGCATTAATCTGGAAAAAAATAAGGCATCAAGTTAATTCAGATTGATTGATTTTGTTATTATATTAATTTTTAAGTATATTTTTTTTTATATTTCACAATTTTTTTTTTTTTAATTTTGGCTTTATTTACTAAGTTGAAAGTTGAGTTTATTAATTTGAGTTAACACAACAACCTCCCAATTTTCTTGTCTTAGCTTCTATCTAAGACAAGAAATTGACCCCCCCTTCAATTCTTCCAACCAGGACTCTCACACTTTCTTTCTCGTTCTCACACTCTCTCCCTTGTACAAATATCTACACCCAAGTTCTCCTCACCCTACCTTGCTTTACCACTTTCGGTTCCTCCTCTGATCACTTATACCCGACGATCCACACTTCGGTGAGTCCCCTCTTCCTGCACTGATATATAGAGCACTGATGTGCGCATCCTTCTTCCACCTTTGCATTGACATGCCAATGATTTTCTTGATAGTACATCGTCCACCTCCTTTTGAACTTGGTTGATGCGCTATAGAACTTCCACCAAACTTCACTAACACATCTTCATTGTCGACAAAGATTGCATGATCAATGCCATCTCACTGGAATTAGTCACATGAATATCTTCACCACGTGCACACCTTTCACCAACTGACACCCTTCCACTCGCGTCATTGCATCACATTTCGACAACATCCTTCTCTTTTGCTTCATTGCACTACATATCAACAAAGTTCGCCTCTTCGTCCCCAACACACTAGATATATGATTTGAGAAATTCCTAATGCATGGTATACTTAGTTTTATATGATGAAATAGTACATTGTTGGCAGCCCAAAAAACCACAACACCTCAATCATGAGTGGACGAACTAGGGATTGAATCTAGGGAAGCTTACTTGACATTCTGATTATTTCATTTCTCATTCATGCACATTATAATGATTAGTATTTATGGTTTATTTGGATTTACTCTCATATAATGTATGTTGAACAATGTTAGGTATTGATGCCCATAGGGATACACACTCTTGCAATGAGATTTACAACCAAAGAAAATAAAAAAGACAAATGATATTGATTATTCTAGCAACGGAAAGCAGTGTGGGGAACCAAACTCAAACTACCGAACTGATTCGGATTATTTTCGGCATGAAATGAGAGAGGAGATATAATAAAGAAATGTATAGAGATATCTAGGATATCCACTAATATAATGGAAATATATCAGAGATGCAACCATAAACATAAAGATATGTACAGTGATAGACAATTTCTATTAATGAGCGAAATGTACAAAATTGTAGAAATACAGAGTGAAAGACTTGTTAGAATGGTGGCAGCTTATCTCTGAGAAGAGATGTGACGACTACTCACATTTGAAAGAATATGGATTACAATGAGGATATAAAGGCCTTTTTAACATAAAGAAAATCCAAAACCCTAACCCCGAAAGATGAAAAGCCAACAGTTTTGTTGACCTCGTTTTGGGTAGTTTGGTGTATCAACTTTCCGGGGGCGTAACTTTTGCATACAATCTCCATTTGGGGCGCATGATAGATTGTTGGAAAGGTATTGTCAAGGAGATTTATTTTGAGAGCTCAATTAAGGCCTTTACATATCTTTGAAGTGCTCGATCTAGAAAAAACTTCATTTAGACCCTCAAAATGGCCCCGAAAGTTTAGGAACCAAAAACCTGCTAAAAATAGTAAGTTGCCAGAACATTGTTTTGTGCCAGTTGGAATAGGTGATTGGCCACCAATATCCACCTATTTCAATCCTCCCTCCTTAAGAAACAATGGTCTCCATTGCGTTGAGTTCTCGAGGGAGAGGGGAAAGCGATTGTTGAATTTGAATCTTGGTGAGTTGTTTTCTTTGCTGGAGACATTGTGTTGCTTGGTTTTTGGAAAGATTTCACGAACTTGTTGTTGGCGGGGTTGAATCTATTCAACCGATCGGGCTACATGATACGACTATGTGTAGAAGGAATATTTGCACTTTGCTGCAATCTTGTCGACCTACTTCTTTTTGATAGAAGGTGCTTGGAGGGAGGCTACAGTGGTTGTAGTGTCCTCATGTTCACCTTTTGAACAGATTGTGAAGAAGCTGAATTTTGTAGTATGATATACTACCTTGCAGCACTATTTAGGTGGGACAGTAGTCGAAACTATCTATGGTATCTTGTAGAGATGACCCCCATAGTAACAATGACACTACAAGGTCAAGACTCGTAAATAACATGGCACTTCCACATATATGGTTGGCCCAAGAGAACATCAAAAACATCGAGTGGGAAAACATCACATAATAACTCATCCTTGAAGGGATGGATGTGGTATGACAATTGGCACTGTTGGATGACACGAAGATCTCGTCCCTGGAAAATCCACCCGATGTTGTATGGTTGCAGGTGTGGTGTTGTCGACAATCCCAATTGTTTGACGACCTCTGCTGACATGAGGTTCTTCTAGATTCCCCTATCAAAAATAAAATGCAGCGGGGTTTGCTTCACCCACATCTATGAATGAAAAAGGTGCTCCCCCTCTTCAGGATCTACTGGTTCTTCTGGTTGAATTGTTGCGGTTCCAACTGTTGGTTGTGGAGCTTGATTATCTTCCTGATTCAAAGGTCCTTGCTTTTAGCCGTGTTTATACCCCATGAAGTATTTACACCCTAGAAGTATGTACACTCTTCCACGCGGGGGAGTGCAGAGGGGGGTACCCCCTCTGCGGGGTCCGGGGGGGATATCCCCCTAGCTAGGGGGTCTGGAGGCAAGTGGGCCCCCAACAGGAGTTCGGGGGCGATGCCCTCGAAGAAAAATTGCCTTGTAAAAGTATATTGTAATTTCATTGTAAATCTAGACCGTTCATTATAAGGTCGCAGATCTAACAGTAGAGATTATGTTAGGGTTTTTTTCCCTAGAAGGCAAC
>JZKD02S1621669.1:438639-456500 GCA_000966675.3 Picea glauca | reverse complement strand
CTGATTCAGAGGTCCTTGCTTTCAGCTGTGTTTATACCCCATGAAGTATTTACACCCCAGAAGTATGTACACTCTTCCACGTGGGGGAGTGCATAGGGGGGGTACCCCCTCTGCGGGGTCTGAGGGGGATATCCCCCCGGCTGGGGGGTTTGGGGACAAGCGGGACCCCAGCGGAGGTTCGGGGGCGAAGCCCCAAATCAAAATTGCCTTGTAAAAGTATATTGTAATTTCATTGTAAATCTGGACCATTCATTATAAGGTCACAGATCTAACGGTAGAGATTATGTTAGGGTTTTTTTCCCTAGAAGGCAACCCTCTTTTATGAGGGAAATGTATTGTGGCTATGGTGGATGGTGAATATTGCATTCTGAGAGAGGAGACTGTGAGAGAAAGAAGAGGAAGTTACCGCGGGTTTTGTTGTAGGTTGTATCCCTTCATTTGCTGGATAATAATAAAGGAAGGACCTGGCAATTTCTCTGGTGGACATAGCCCACACTGGGTGAACCACGTAAATCGGTGTCTCTCTTGTATTGTGTTTCTTCTGTGTTTTGTTTATGCATTTGTTTTATTTTATTTCTCCACGGTCCTGTTTTTCTAACACCAACAATAGTAGTGGAGTATGCGTCGATGATTTGTCTTCTACCAGTATTTTCTGAATCAGATTCTGAATCAAGGTTCGACTCCTTGTCTTTGATCTTGGCCACCAATGATTGTTTTGAATGACATTCATCGGTGTTGTGCCAGGGGATTTTGTGGAAATCACACCATTTTTCAGTGTCCTTCTTCGTCTTTCCATTACCCTTATTTTCCTGTGGCTTGGACTAGTTTTCTGAAGGCTGGTTGTTAGGGTCGTCTTTAATATCAATTTATGGTTGTATTTTATTTGTATTATTTTCCATTCTTATTAATGGATTAGCTTCTAATTTCTGGATTTGCAGACCCGAACTCCCGCTTGTTCTGGTGCTTAAATTTCTACTTGATTTTAACATCATATCGATAAGCAACACCCAATTATGAGATGTCCAAAAAATCCATTTCAGTTTGGTTTAAGGTTTTGTATTTTCCTTTGTTAAAAATTCCTTTATAGCCTCATTGTAATCCATCTTCTTGCAAATGTGAGCATCCGTCACATCTCTTCTCAGAGATAAAGAAAAGCCAAAAGTTTTGTGGACCCCGTTTTGGGTAGTTTGGTGTATCAACTTCCTAGGGGCGTAACCTTGGCATATGATCTCCATTTGGGGCACACGATATCTCATTATAAAGGTATGGTTGAGGAGATTCATTTTGGGGGCCCAATTAGATCTTTTATCCATCCTTGAGGTGCTCAATTTCGAAAAAACTTCATTTAGGCCCTCAAAATGGCCCCGGAAATTTAGGAACAAAAAACCTACTAAAAATAGTAAGATGCCAGAAGACTGTTTTGTGTTAGTTGGAATAGGTGGGTGGCCACCAATATCCACTTGGATCAATCCTCCCTCCTTAGGAACAAATGGTCTCCATTGCATTGAGTTCTCAGGGGAGAGGAGAAATATACTATTGAATCTAAATCTTTGTGAGTTTCTTTCCTTGCTGGAGACATTGCGTTGCTTGGTTTGTGGAAGGTTGTCACGAACCTTTTGTTGGTAGGGTGGAATCTGTTCAACTAGTCAGGCTACATGAGATGACTGTGTGCAACATGAATCTTTGCGGCTTGTTGCAATCTTGTTGACCTGCTTCTGTTGGATAAAAGGTGCTTGGACTGAGGCTGCAATGGTTGTAGTGTCCTTATGTTTTCCATTTGAACAGATTGTGAAGAAGTTGAATTTTGTAGTATGAGATACTACCTTGCGGCACTATTTAGGTGGGACAGTAGTCAGAGCTACCTCTGGTATCATGTAGAGATGACCCTCAAGAGTAACAATGACATTATGGTGTCGAGACTCGTAAATAACATGGTGCTTCCACATATATGGTTGGCCCAAGAGAACATCACAGACATTCGGCATGGAAACATCACATAATACCTCATCCTTGAAGGTTGGTTGTGGTATGACAATCGACATTGCTGGCTAAAATGAAGATCTTGTCCTGGTGAAGCCACTCGATGTTGTATGGATGTAGGTATGGTGCTATTGACAATTCTAACTGTTTGATGACCTCTGCTGAGATGATGTTCTTCTGGATTCAACTATCAACAATAAAATGCAGTGGGGTCCCTTTCACCCACATCTGTGAATGAAAAAGACACTTCCCCACTTCAGGATCTACTGGTTCTTTTGGTTGAATTGTTGTGGTTACGACAATAGCAGTGGGGTCTACATCGATGATTTGTCTTCCACCAATATTTTTTGAATCAGATTCTGAATCATGGTTCGGCTCCTTGTATTTGATCTCGGCCACCAATGACTTTTTTGAGCGACATTCATTGGTGTTTTTCCAAGGCCTTTTGTGGAAATTGCACCATTTTCCAGTGTCCTTCTTCTTCTTGTTGTTACCCTTATTTTCCTGTGAATTGGACTGGTTTTCTGAAGACTAGTTGTTAGGGTCATCTTTACCATACTTTGTTTGTTACGGATTTGTAGACCCGAACTCCCTCTTTTTCTGGTGCTTAAATTTCTACTCAATTTTAACAACATATCGATAAGTAGCACCCACTGATGATATGTCTAGAAAATCCATTTCAGTTTGGATGTATATGTGTAGAGCCCCACGGTATTTTAGAACCATATGTCACTCGGAATATTTGATACCCATCTTGGTGCACAAGGTATGGAAGGTCTTGGTGAACTCTGGCACTGCTTGCCCCCTCTCTTACCATAGTGTGGTCCACCTCATGTATTGGTTGTCATAGTTTCCAACAGGGTAATATTGTTCCTTGATCGCATCCACAAAAAATCCCAAGTGGGCTCGGCCCCATATATTCCAGACTCCTATGTGGAACTTTTATCCTAGTAAGTTTCCCACCAATGTTTGACATGGGGAGAGCCTTAAGGAGTTCGAAGTTGATCTTTCCATGTTAGATAAATTATGAACAGATAAATATCTTTCTAACAGAATTAACCATTTTTCTAGGGCATTGACATCTATCTGTCCTTCAAATATGGGAATATCAAAATTAACTTGTACCTTGAAAGGCGTGGTGTCTCCAAAGTGGAATATTTATGAATACACTCATGTTTTTATCGAAAGGCATTGAAGGAGGTGGGAGAAATTCTCCATCATTTTGTCCCTCTGGTGCGTGAGAGCTTGCTCAAGCAACAAATTAATAAAATCGCCTGCTCTATCATTTTTATTTTCTTCCACCATGGAGGGTTTCTTGGGCGTGCAAGAGAGATTGTACTCAAGAGAGACAATATCTAGACCCAACTTTCTATACATGGACCTCGTCGGGGACATGAACTAAAAAAAATGATCAAGAGCAGCCTACTCTGATACCACTGATACGGATTATTTTCGACACGAAATAAGAGCGCAAATATAATAAAGAAATGTACATATATATCTTGGATATCCAATAATATAATAGAAATATATCAGATATTAAACCATAAACATAGAGATACAATAATACACAATATCTATTAATGAGCGAAATGTACAAAACTGTAGAAATACAGAGTGAAAGACTCACTGGAATGGTGGAAGCTTATCACTAAGAAGAGATGTGACGAATACTCACATTCAAAAGAAGATGGATTACAATGAGACTCTAAATTCCATTTTAACATAAAGAAAATCCAAAAGCCTAACCCCAAAAGATGAAAAACCAACAGTTTTGTGGACCTCGTTTTGGGAAGTTTGGTGTATCAACTTCCAGGGGGTGTAACTTTGGAATCCGATCTCCATTTGGTGTGAATGATAGCTCATTGGAAAGGTATCGTCGAGGAGATTCATTTTTTGGGCTCAATTATATACTTTGACCATCCTTGAGTTACTTGATCCCGAAAAAAACTTTATTTAGTCCCTCAAAATGGCACCAAAAGTTTAGGAATGGAAAACCTGCTAAAAATAGTAAATTGCTAGAAGACTGTTTTTTTCTAGTTGGAATAGATGGGTGGCCACAAATATCCACCTAGATCAATCCTCCCTCCTTAGGAAGAAATTGTCTTGATTTCATTGAGTTCCCGAGGGAGAGGGGAAAGTGATTGTTGAATCTGAATCTTAGTGACTTTCTTGCCTTGCTGGAGATGTTGCACTTCTTGGTTTGTGGAAGGCTGTCAAAAACTTGTTGTTGGAGGGTTTGAATCTGTTCAAATAGTCAAGCTACATGAGATGAATGTGTCCAGAAGGAATATTTTCTCTTTGTTGTGATCTGGTCGACCTGCTTCTTTTGGATAGAAGGTGTTTGGACCAACGTTGTAGTGGTTGTAGTGTCGTTATGTTAACCTTTTGAACAAATTGTGAAGAAGCTGAATGTTGTAGTATGAGATACTACCTTGTGGCATTGTTTAGGTGGGACAATATTTAGAACTACCTCTGTATCTTGTAGAGATTACCCCTAGAGTAACAATGACACTACGGGGTTGAGACTCATAAATAGCATGGCGCGTCCAAATATATGGTTGTACCAAGAGAATATCACATACATCTAGTGGAGAAACATCAAATAATACGACATAATACCTCATCCTTGAAGGGCTGGATGCGGTATGAAAATAAACACTATTGGCTGACACAAAGATCTTGTCACTGGAAAATCCACCCGATGTTGTATGGTTGCGGGTGTGGTGTTGTCATCAATCCCAATTGATTGATGACCTCTGTTAAGATGAGGTTCTTCTGGATTCCGCTATCAACAATAAAATGCAGCGAGGTCCTTTTCACCCACATCTATGAATGAAAAAGGTGCTCCCCCTCTTCAGGATCTGTTGGTTCTTTTGGTTGAATTGTTGTGGTTGCGACAATAGCAGTGGGGTCTACGTTGATGATTTTTATTCTATCGGTATTTTCTGAATTAGATTATGAATCAGGGTTCGACTCCTTATCTTTGATATCGACCACCAATAACTATTTTGAATGAAATTCATCGATGTTGTGCCAGGGGATTTTGTGGAAATCACACTATTTTATAGTGTCCTTATTTGGCTTTCCTTTACCCTTCTGTTTATGTGACTTGGACTGGTTTTATGAAGGTTGGCTGCCAGGGCTGTCTTTACCATAATTTGGTTGTTGTAGAATTGCAGACTTGAACTCCCACTTGTTTTGGTGCTTAAATTTCTGCTTGATTTTAACAACATATCGATAAGAAGCACTCAATGATGCGATGTCCAGAAAATCCATTTCAGTTTGGATGTATTTATGTAGAGCCCCATGGTATTTCAGAACAAGATGTCACTCGAAGTCTCTAATACATAGCTTGGTGCTCAAGTTATGTAAGTTATTGGTGAAATCTAGAACTACGTGTCCCCTATCTTTTTGTAGTGTGATCCATCTCATGCACTGGTCATCATAGTTGCCAACATGGTAATATTGTTCCTTGACCGCATCCACAAACAAAGACCAAGTGGGTTTGGCCCCATATATTCCAAACTTCTCTGTGGAACTTTTCTCCCAATAAGTTTCCCATCAATGTTTGATATGGGGGAGAGCCTTAAGGAATGCGAAGGTGATATTTTCCGTGTCGAAGAAATTAAGATTAGAGAAATAACCTTCTAGTATATTTAACCATTTTTATAGGGCATCCGCATCTATTTGTCTTTCAAATATGAGAATATCAAAATTAAATTGTACCTTAACTTGTACCTTGAAAGGCAAGGTGCATCCAAAGTGGTCACTTAATGAAGACGCACCTATTGTTATCGACAAGCATTGAAGGATGTGGGAAAAACTCTCCATCATTTCATCCCTCTATTGCGTGAGAGCTTGCTCAAGAAATAGATTAATAGAATCGTCTTCTCTTTCATTTTTATTTTCTTCCACCATGGAGGGTTTCTTGGGCATGGGAGATCGATTGTCCTCAAAAGAGACAAGCTTGAGACAAAACTTGCTAAGCTCGGACCTTGTCGGGGACATGCACCAAAAAAAAAAATTTGATCAAGAGGATCCTATTCTGATACCCCTAATCCAGATTATTTTTGTCACAAAATGAGAGTGAAGATATAATAAATAAATGTACAGATATATCTTGGATATCTGATAATAATAGAAATATATCATAGATGCAACCATAAACATAGAGATACAGTAATACACAATTTCTATTAATGAGCAAAATGTACAACACTATAGAAATACAGAGTGAAAGACTCGCTAGAATGGTGTAAGCTTATCTATAAGAAGAGATGCGATGGATACTCATATTCACAAGAAGATGGATTAAAATGAGGCTCTAAAGGCCTTTTTAACATAAATAAAATCCAAAACCCTAACCCTGGAAGATGAAAAGCCAACATTTTTGTGGACCCCGTTTTGGGTAGTTTGGTGTATCAACTTCACGGGGGTGTAACTTTGGCACACGATCTCCATTTAGGGCACACGATAGATTATTGCAAAGGTATCGTCGAGGATATTCATTTTGGGGGCTCAATTAGATCCTTTGGCCATCATTGAGGTGGTCGATCCCCAAAAAAACTTCATTTAGGCCCTCAAAATGGCACCGAAAGTTTAGGAGCCGAAAACCTGCTAAACATAGTAAGTTGCCAAAAGACTATTTTTTTCCAGTTGGAATAGGTGGATGGCCACCAATATCCACCTGGATCAGTCCTTCGTCCTTATTAATCAATGGTATCCATTTCATTGAGTTCCTAGGGGAGAGGGGAAAGTGATTGTTGAATCTAAATCTTGGTGAGTTGCTTGCCTTGCTGGAGATGTTGCGCTGCTTGGTTTGTGGAAGGATGTCATGAACCTGTTGTTGGAGGGGTTGAATCTGTTCAACCAGTTGGGATACATGATATGAATATGTGAAAAAGGAATCTTTGTAGTTTTCTGCAATCTTATCGACCCGCTTCTTTTGGATATAAGGTGCTTGGATTGACGCTGCAATGGTTGTAGTGTTGTTCTATTAACCTTTTGAACATATTGTAGAGAAACCAAATTTTGTAGTATGAGATACTAGCTTTTGGAACTGTTTAGGTGGGACAATATTCAAAACTACCTATGGTAACCTATAGAGATGACCCACAGAGTAACAATGACACTATGAGTTCAAGACTCGTAAATATCATGGTGCGTCCAAATATATGGCTGGCCCAAGAGAAAATCACATACATCCAGTGGGGAAACATCACATAATACCTCATCCTTAAAGGGATGGATGTGGTATAAAAATCGACACTGTTGGCTGACATGAAGATCTCATCATCGGAGAAGCCACTCGATGTTGTATGGTTGTGGGTGTGGTGTTTTCGACAATCCAAACTGTTTGACGACCTCTGCTGAGATGAGAATATTCTGGATTCCACTATCAATAATAAAATGTAGTGGGGTCCCCTTCACCCACATATATGAATGAAAAAGGTGCACCCCCTCTTCAAGATCTGTTGGTTTTTTTGGTTGAATTGTTGCAGTTGTGACAGTAGTTGTGGGGTCTGCGTTGATGATTTGTCTTCTACTAGTATTTTATGAATTATATTATGAATCAGGGTTTATCTCCTTGTCTTTGATATCGAACACCAATGACTGTTTTGAGTGACATTCATTGATGTTGTGCCAGGGGATTTTGTGGAAATTGCACCATTTTCCAGTGTCCTTCTTCATCTTTCTGTTACCCTTATTTTCCTATGGCTTGGACTAGTTTTCTGAAGGCTAGTTGTTAGGGTCATATTTACCATACTTTAGTTGTTGTGGATTTGTAGACCCGAACTCCTGCTTGTTCTGGTGCTTAAATTTCTTCTCGATTCTAACAACATATCAGTAAGAAACACCTAGTGATGAGATGTCCAAAACATCCATTTCAGTTTGGATGTATCTGTGTAGAGCCCCACGGTATTTCAGAACCAAATGTCACTCGGATTCTTTGATACCTATCTTGGTGCACAAGGTATGGAATGTATTGGTGAACTATGGCACTACTTGGCCGCTCTATTCCCACAGTTTGGTCCATCGCATGTATTGTTCATCATAGTTGCCAACATGGTAATATCGTTCCTTGAACGAATCCATAAAAAAATCCCAAGTGGGCTCGGCCACATATATTCCAGAATCCTCTATGGAAATTTTCTCCCAGTAATTTTCCCACCAATATTTGACATGGGGGAGATCCTTAAGAAGTGTGAAGGTGATCTTTTCCATGTTGGAGAAATTATGAACAGAGAAATAACCTTCTAGCAAATTTAACCATTTTTATAGGGAATACTCATCTATCTATCCTTCAAATATGGGAATACCAAAATTAACTTGTACCTGGAAAGGAGAGGTGTCTCCAAAGTGGCCACTTGATGAAGACACTCCTGTTTTTATCGATAGGCATTGAAGGATGTGGGAAAAATTATCCATCATTTTGTCGCTCTGTCACGTGAGAACTTGCTCAAGCAACCGATTAATAGAATCATTTTCTCTGTCATTTTTATTTTCTTCTTCCATGGAGGGTTTCTTGGGTGTGAAAGAAATATTTTCCTTAAGAGAGACAAGATCGAGACCCAACTTTCTATACTCGGACCTCGTCGAGGACATGCACTGAAGAAAAAAAATGATCAAGAGGAGCCTGCTCTAATACCATTGATCCAGATTATTTTCGGCATGAAATGAGAGTAGAGATACAATAAAGAAATGTATAGAGATATATCATATATCCAATAATATAATAGAAATATATCAGAGATGCAACTATAAACATAGAGATATAGTAATACACAATTTCTATTAATGAGAAAAATATACAAAATTGTAGAAACAGAGAGTGAAAGACTCGCTAAAATGGTGGAAGCTTATCTCTAAGAAGAGATGTGAAGGATACTCACATTTGAAAGAAGATGGATTACAATGAGGCTCTAAAGGCCTTCTTAACATAAATAAAATCCAAAACCCTAACCCCGAAAGATGAAAATCCAATAGTTTTGTGGACCCCGTTTTGGGTAGTTTGGTGTATCAACTTCCCAGTGGCACAAATTTGGCATACGATCTCCATTTGGGGTGAACAATAGCTTGTTGGAAAGGTATCGTCAAGGAGATTCATTTTGGGGGATAAATTAGAGCCTTTGGCCAAATTTGAGGTGCTCTATCCTGAAAAAACTTCATTCAGGCCCTTAAAATGGACCTAGAAGTTTAAGAATCGAAAACCTTCTAAAAATAGTAAGTTATCAGAAGATTATTTTTTGCTAGTTGGAATAGGTGGGTGGCCACCGATATCCACCCGAATCAATCCTCGCTCCTTAGGAAACAATAGTCTCCATTGCGTTGATTTCTTGGGGGAGAGGAGAAAGTGATTGTTGAATCTGAATCTTGGTGAGTTGCTTACCTTGCAGGAGATGTTGCGCTGCTTGATTTGTGGAAGGTTGTCATGAACCTATTTCTGGTGGGGTCGAATCTGTTCAACCAGTCATGCTTCATGAGATGACTGTGTGCAGAAGGAATGTTTGATCCTTTTTTCATTCTTGTTGATTGTCTTCTATTGGATAGAAGGTTCTTGGATCGAGGCTGTAGCGGTTGTAGTGTCCTTCTATTCACATTTATAATAGATTATGATGAAGATGAATTTTGTAGTATGAGATACTACCTTACGACACTGTTTAGGTGGGACAGTAATTAGAACTACCTCTAGTATCATGTAGAGATGACCCCCAAGAGTAACAATGACACTACGAGGTCGAGACTCGTAAATAGCATTGTGCTTCCATATATATGGCTGGCCCAAGAGAACATCACAGACATCCAGCTAGGCAACATCACATAATACCTCAACCTTGAAGGGATGGATATGGTATAACAATCGACACTGTTGGCTGACACAAAGATCTCATCCTTGGCGAAGCCACCCGATGTTGTATGGTTGTGGGTGTGGTGTTGTCGACAATCCCAAATATTTGATGACCTTAGCTAATATGAGGTTCTTCTAGATTTCAATATCAACAATAAAATGCAATGGGGTCCCCTTCACCCACATCTGTGAATGAAAAAGGTGCTACCCCTCTTTAGGATCTACTAGTTCTTTTGGTTGAATTGTTGTGGTTGCAACAATAGCAATGAGTTCTGCGTCGATGATTTTCCTACTACCAATATTTTATGAATCAAATTATGAATCAAGGTTTATCTCCTTGTCTTTGATATCGGACACCAATGACTGTTTTGAGTGACATTCATCGGTGTTGTGCCAAGGTATTTTGTGGAAATCGCACCATTTTCCAGTGCCCTTCATCTTTTCGTTACACTTCTTTTCATGTGTCTCCTTCATCTTTTCGTTACACTTCTTTTCGTGTGGCTTGGAATGGTTTTCTGAAAATTGCTTGTTAGGTCCATCTTTACCATACTTTGGTTGTGGCGGATTTGTAAACTCGAACTCATGCTTGTTCTGGTGCTTAAATTTCTACTCGATTTTAACAACATATCGATAAGGAGCACCCAATGATGAGTTTTCCATAAAATCCATTTCAATTTGGATGTATATGTGTAGAGCTCCATGGTATTTCCGAACCAGATGTCGCTCAGATTCTTTGATACCCAACTTGGTGCACAAGGTATGGAAGGTATTGGATAACTCCAACACTTCTTGGATCCTCTCTTTCCACAATGTGGTCCATCTCATGTATTGGTCATCATAGTTTCCAACAAGGTAATATTGTTCGTTGATCGTATCCACACAAAAATCCCAAGTGGGCTCGACCCCATATATTCCAGACTCCTCTGTGGAACATTTTTCCCAGCAATTTTCTCACCAATGTTTGACATGGGGGAGAGCCATAAGGAGTACGAATGTGATATTTTCCCTGTCGGAGAAATTATGAAAAGAGAAATTATCTTTTATCATATTTAACCATTTTTCTATGGCATCTACATCTATATGTCCTTCAAATATGGAAATATCAAAATTAAATTGTACCTTGAAAGGCGAGGTGTGTCCAAAATGGTCACTTGATGAATATGCACCTTGCTATCACATGAAAGTGTCTAGGTTCATAGGTGACATCCATGAACGCGGGCAAGCTGGTAAGTGCAGTTTGCAGTGACATAAATCCCCTGTACATTTTGATTTAGTGCCATCCCTAAATGTAGTTGGAAGGATTCTGCAATTGGAAGGCGGATAAAAATTTGGCGGGGACGCTAAGATAGTAGGCGCGCCCAGATCAACAACCTCAAATCATTTCGGGGCCACAACATGCTCGGGCGTTAAAAGGCCTTCAGCAGGCCGGAATCCTAACCATGGTTTTACGGGAAGGCTACATGGCGAGAGGCGATGCATTTCAGGCCCAAAAGTGGTGTGGGCCCAAACCACTTCCCATAGCCTTGAAATTATGTGCTCATATAATGTCGTATCCTACAATGACATGTGGCCTACCCCTAATCATAAAGTCGCACCCCGATCCTGAGGAGGATTCAAACAATGAATAAGGACTGACTTTGCAGCCTCAAAATCACATGTTTATTTAGTTCCCTATTCGTGAGAAACACGTGGCAGCCTTCTAGGTGTCAAATACTTGTCTCGATCTCGAGGAGAGATCAGTAAATGAAATGAGGGAGTGGTGGTTGAAACCTTGACTCACTCCATAAATAGGAAGCAGGGAAGCTATGGACAAGGAGATAGAACTATCAGCCCGAGGTACCATGATGGACATTTTCTTCTTACAGGCCCATACTAATCCAAGCTTGCATCTGACAGGAGGAAACACGCACAGTCTAACAGAAATTTGCGTAGACGAAAATACTTAAATGGGATGGCCAGATCACACTCCTAGCAGTTGTGGACTAATATCAGTATAAATAGATCAGTTCAATATTTTTTTATGGTCATCGAATGGCTGAGAAGAGATCCCTATCTGTAATATTTTGATAACAGAGTTTTTATCTAGTTATGTATGAGACCTAAGACTTTCTCATTAATAGAAGTCATCTTATTTCACCATATTTTTTAAATTGTGCTGAAACACTCGTGCATGAAGGATCCGGAAGAGGGTTGTAGTTGTATTATAATGTGTTGGAGTTACTTCACAAACACATAGGATTTATTTTTCCTAAGGTTATTCCTTTTTTATTAGTCATAATTAGTCATTATCCAGTCTCTTATATTTTAGGGGGGAATATTCTCTTTCAGTTGACACTTCAGTTTGACTAGTTGAGTTGAGTTTAGATGTTGCATTGGGATCATCACCATGCTAATTAAAAATTTCCTTGGTATCATCACCAGAGTGGCACATTAGCCTTGATTCCCCGATTTAAATCCTCACTACTCTCTATTCAGTCAGTTAACTGAAGACTAGTTGACTAGTTAACTAAACTAGGTGGTAGTTCACTCCTGTAACTGCCTGAGAGACTAGAATAGGTGGCAGTTCACTCCTGTAACTATTGATGTGTGTCCATATCACTCTAGACCACCACTATGGAACTTTGTTTCACCTCAATTCAAACTCATTGATTTATACAGAGTATATCATGTGCAAATTATTCATTATTCACAATGGTTAATGAGAATTCTTTCATTCTTTCTCTCCTTCTTCTTTCTCCAATTCTCTCTACAAATGTGTGTATTATTGTTTATCTATATCTATTATGTGTAGGTTCAACATATTTATATGGTATCAGAGACAACGAACTGCTAAGAAAAATCTACACCAAAATATTTTGCAGGTACAAAAGATTGAAGATAGCGGAAAGATGGAATTCCAAAAAGAATTCATCCTTACACCTTACAACTATTTTGCATGGAAGGAGAAAATATCCACACATATCTGGTCCAGAGGGTTGTACAGGTTAACCATGAATATATATCCAGAGCTGACATCAGCCATAGAAAAATTCAAGTACTTAAATCGCATGGATGAGGCACTCAGAACAATTTGAAGCCTTATTTCTCCCGATCTCCTTTTTCACATATCTTCCTGTAAGACTCCCATTGAATCCTAGAAAACATTGGAAGGGATATTTGGAAAATAGGATGAGATGAGGGGACACATGTTGGAGGTTAATATTCTCACATTGGATCCAAAAAGCTTCGAGAATATCCAAGATTTCTTTACGAAATTCAAGGATTTACTGTCGCAACTCAAAGCTTGTGGGGTTGATAAATTGAAGGAGGAGAAACAAATGGTTCTCACCATTATCTCCAAGATTGGTCCTGAATTCTTTGTATTCATATATACATTCCATATTGTCAGATTCACCTCTGGAGCCACCTAGAATATGCCTTCTCTTGAGGACTTTATTGATTCCCTGACACAAGAGAAAACCAAGATCACCAACATGGGTGCAATCAAAGGCCCAGAGGCGCATGCACTCACTGTGCTATATGACAGCCACACATATCAGAAATATAAACATAAAGATAAATGGAAAGATCATGCACATCCGAAGAAGGAAGGGTACACAAAACCCTTCACCGATGCCTCTAGATTCAAAGGAGAAAAGGGGAGAAATGCACATACTGTCACAAAGGATTCCATTCGAAATCCGCATGCATGCAAAAACAAATAGATCTGATGTCTCAAATACTTTATCAAAACAACCTTGGAGATCGCATCCCTGAGAGTACAAAGAAGAAGAATCCAGGAGATTCGAATTCCAAGAAAGACAATTCTATCCATGCCTTGATTGCAATCAACTCCTCTCCCAATGCTTGGATTGTTGATTCAGGAGCATCACATCACATGGCTGCATCAGAATCATTATATTCTTATTTGGATGCATGCAAAGGTCCTCCTACTCTAACGGGGGACGACTCTTCTATCGAATTCATCGAAAAAGGAAGGATTGAACTCACCAATGGAAGATTTGAGAATGTGCTTCTGTAATATACCAGATATAAAAAGTATGCAAAACATAAATAAGATGCTAGAAATGGAAGAATAACAGTAATATAACAAACATAATCTCTACAATAACACACAAATGATATAAGAACAACAACAAAAATAACACTTTGATTCAGAAAGCAATGTTCATGGGCCTATTCGAGGGGGCAACCTCCAGTCGAGCAGCGCTTTGTTACAATAATATCCAAACTAGGGTTTTCATATCCTCGACCCTTATTTATACTAAATATGTCTATCAAGAGAAGCATCTAGAGGAAGATCCTTCTAGAAGAGGAAGCTTATATTAGGTCTTCTTACATCCACCTTATTCTATTTTATTGAAAGGCCTTATTAATATTGACCTTTATTACATCTGAATATATTTCTCTACCTATGTGTGGGTTAGGACCCTAACATGTCCGCCCCCTTAAAAACAACCTTGTCCTCAAGGCTTGAGATGTGGAAACTGCTGCAGAATGGTAGATGGCTCCCAAGTGGAAACTATTGGAGTTGTATCTTTCCACTGGACTAGCACTTCCTTGATGGTTCTCTGATGCAGGTGACGCTCACGCTGGTCCAAAACTGCTTCTAGCTATAGCCAAATGGATCCTTCTTCAGCTAACTCGAGAAGGCTGGTTTGAATTTGGCACCTAGTTCCAATCACCTTCTTTAAGCATGAAACATGAAAAAGAGGATGTAGCTTCAAATGATTGGGCAAAGCTAACTAATAGGCGACTTGTCCCACACACTTGAGAACTGTATAAGGACCATAAAATTTCGGTGCTAGCTTCTGACAATGCTCGACCTTGAGGGAAGTTTTCTTGTATGGTTGTAGTCACAGAAACACTTGATCCCCTTCTGCAAATTGACGTTCAGAGCAACCTTGATCTTCTTGTTGCTTCATGCAATTCTGTGCCATGACCAAGTTCTCTTTGAGGGTACGGAGAATATCCTCTCGAACTGTAAGTGTTTGGTCAACTGCCCGGACCTTTGAGGTACCCAGTAAGTATGAGAGAACTGAATGTGGCTTCTATCCATATACCTCTTCAAAAGGAGTCATGTGTGTAGCTGTATGGTAGGAACTGTTGTACCACCATTCAACTAGGGGTAACCATTGAGCCCACTGATTTTGATTTTCAGAGGAAAAACACTTGTTGACAACTTCCATTTGACCATTAGTCTGGGGATGATAAGTTGTGCTGAGATGCAATTGGGTGCCCTGTAGCTTGAACAGTTATTGCCAAAAATTGCTTGTGAAAGTTGGGTCACGATCAGAAACAATAGAGTGCACCATGCCATGAAGCTTGAAGACCTAGTCCATGAAAATTTGAGCCACCATGGATGTAGTAAATGGGTGTTGAAGAGCACAAAAATGAGCATACTTGGAAATGTGATCCACAACCACGATTATGACTAATTTATTTCTCGATTTGGGTAAGCCAGTAATAAAGTCCATAGAGATATCCTTCCAAATAGCAAGTGGAATCGGAAGTGGTTGTAGTGTGCCCGAAGATTTGAATGTTTCTCCCTTATTGCACTGACACACATCACATTCAGTGGTAAAATTACAAATGTCTTGTTTCATACCATCCTACAAAAAAGAAGGTTTGACCCTATCATAGGTTTTGGTGAACCTGGAGTGCCCTGCTTTGGGTGTAGCATGAAGCTCAGAAAGTACCGTGGATTTAAGCTTTGATTGTTTACTTAAATACAAATGGCCTTTGTATTGCAGCTCATCCTGGAGCCAAGAGTACCCTGGGGGAGCTGGAGCATTGGTTTGCAATTGCTGGATCAAATGCAAAATTTTGGGATCTTGTAGCCATTCCTGGTGAACAGCTTGGATCCAATCTGGTACAATGAAGGAAAGAGAAAAAAGGGATCCTTCTTCTTCATATTTTCGGAACAGTGCATCCACCACCACATTGTCTTTGCCTTTCTTGTAAATGATCTCATAATAATATCCAAAGAGCTTAGTCACCCATTTTTGTTTCTCTGGGGAGGAAATGTGTTGTTCTAGAAAGTACTTGAGGCTTTGATGGTCTATCTTAATTTGGAAACATTGCCCTAAGAGATAAATGTTCCACAGATCAATGACATGTAGAATAGCATGTTGCAAATATTTAACAGATAGCGAATGGAAAATATTTAACAGACAGTGAAATCTTGCCATTGATGGCAAGTACAGAAGTAATGATGGCTTGAGTACAGCAGTGATGATCAACAGGCAAATAGAAGATAAGTCTAGGAAGATCGAATGATCGAAGGCAACACAACATTGACAAAATGATCAAAGGCTCGAGAAGCATTTCTGATCATTGGATCCCATCCAAAATTCCCGACAACATGAGGGCCGTCAGATCTGAATAAAGACAAGAAGAGCGCACTGAAGAGGAGGATAGATCTCAGGCGTTAGATCTGAGCACAGGGTCCAACCACCGTTGGATTGAGGAAAACCTGCATGATCTTTAAAAGTGCAAGGAGTAGAGGGATCACAAATCCCGAAAGCAGGAGGACCGTCCATCTCAGGGGGTTATGTAGACCATTGATCCGACTCCCTGTCAGAGTTTCGAGGATCACATGTTGGAGATGTCAAAGAAACAATGCAACAGGAATCCCGATTTCGTGATATGAAAAATCACGACGTAATCTGAGCCGTCAAATCAAGATCACATCTGAATCGTCGATCCGACTCACGTTAGCAAACCACGTCATCTAGGAACACGTGGCACAATGAGGTAATGACAAGTGTCAGACTGATTCAACATGCCAAGCACATGTATTTCACGAATCAGGGTGACACGTGGCAGTTATTTAACACATGTGACATCAGCAGACTTACACCATGTTAGATTTTCGAGGATCGAGAGTTGGACATGTCAAAGATTATTGACATCAGGAATCCCGATATCGTGATATGTGAAATCACGATGTAATCTGAGCCGTCAGATTAAGGTTGTACCTATACTATTGATTCTAGTCTTTGTCGGAGTTTCGGGGATCGAGAGTTGGACATGTCAAAGATTATTGACATCAGGAATCCCGATATCGCGATATGTGAAATTGCGATGTAATCTGAGCCATCAGATTAAGGTTAAATCTGGACCGTTGATTCCAGTCTTTGTCGGAGTTTCGGGGATCGAGAGTTGGACATGTCAAAGATTATTGACATCAGGAATCCCGATATCACGATATGTGAAATCACGATGTAATCTGAGCTGTCAGATTAAGGTTGAATCTGGACCGTTGATTCCATTCCTTGTCGAAGTTTCGGGGATCGAGAGTTGGACATGTAAAATATTATTGACATCAGGAATCTCGATATCGTGATATGTGAAATCATGATGTAATTTGAACCGTCAGATCAAGTGTTGATCGGAGGGTTATAGTTCTCTCTCACAGTTAACTCCTTAGTTTGGAATTTGTTAGAAAAATGGACTCATGATTTCAAATCAGTTAGCGTTTCAGTTGCTTGGACAGTTGTCTTTCTTTTGCCTAAAGAGTTGGGAAGTTGAACTGTCGTGTAGTGGTGTATAAATGAAAATGAGATAGACTCTGTATGGTCAGTTGTTTTGTATGAGAAAAGAATGAAACCGTAAGAAAAGTAAAAGGAGAGAATGCGCAGGAGAAGATTGAGCATATGTGCAGTATGAGATGAAACACAGAGTAGAATAAAAAAACAAGTTGGAGAAGAGCAGAATGAGAGAACGAGTTGATGCAGAGCATACCCGCTGAACAGACAGAGGAAGAGAAGAACAACAGAACAGTTTGTAGAAGACCAGATTTTCAGAACAAAGAAAGATTGGTATGAATTGTTTTATCTGTGTAGTTGACTGTTTATTTATTTATTAACATTCTAGGGAGGTTGGGAGGTGCTCGAGAGGAGTGTTTTCCTCAGAGGTTCAAGTGGGAGCTTGAACATAGGAAGTTGTAGCTTCCATCTGGTTGCAGCCAGAGAAACCAGGGTGGCAGGGTGGTGCAAGGGAGAACAAGTGTTCTTTGTTATATAGG
>JZKD02S1621669.1:388686-401120 GCA_000966675.3 Picea glauca | reverse complement strand
TAGGTCCCTTGTCGCCCTCCTTGGAAAAGATGTCGCTTCTACCTTCCCTCAATCTGAAGAAGAAGCCATCAGTAAGGCCCAACAATATGACCTCATCTATGCACAGTCAGGATACCTGTACACAATACTCCCTGATCTTCCAAAACCTTCGCCATTTGGCCAGGACAAACCTGGCATGTCTCATTCCACAGACGGACTAATAGGTGCTACCATGCATCATAGTCCACAACCCCAACCACCACCGATGTATGGAACACCTCAATACCCGCCAGCATATGGGGGCACTTCTTATTACCCCCCACCCTCGTATCAACAGCCGTATCCTGTTGCTATTCCTCCACCCATCAGTGGACCACCACCAGCACCACCCATACATCCACCTATTCCTACAAGCAGTGGTACTCCCTCAACGTCATCTTATAGTACTAGTGAAAGCACACAACCTTCCTATGTACCCTATGGATCGGTACCACCGCAAAATCCATACTTCCCCTTTCCAGGGCCTCCACAACCTATGGCTCCCCCGCATCCCAATGCGGGGGTGAATTTTGTTCAACCTTCCACTGCTCAGCAATATCAGAATTTTGAACAATTAAATACAGCCAACCCACCTCAACCATTGAACAATAACCGGAGGAAAGGACGGAATAGGAACAACAACAACCCCAATCAAGGTGGGAATCAATCCCCACCGCAACAGCCCACTGGGGGCAACCCGACCCAAGGAAACCAAAACCCCCAGGGGGGCAATAACAACAAACACCAAGGACGGAATACGGTGAAAACCATTCACCCTTGTGCTCTTTGTGGAGTGTATGGTCATTACACCCACCATTGCCCCCAGATTGTTGACTTCAAGAGGTTGAAATATTCTGGGAGTATTCCCCCTTCTCCTGCGCAACCTGCCCCTCAGCAGGCACAACAACAATATGCGCCACAACCGCCTCTCGCCGTGATGCAAAATCCTATCCCACATCAAGGTGTCATCAACACCCAGCAGGATACACAACATCCCCCACCTCAGGCGGGTCAGTACCATAATCCCAACAATCCTGCAGAACGAACAATTCTCCTCACCAGTGAGGAAGAAATCCTTTTTCAAACACGCAATCGTCAGTATCCTCCAACAACTGAGTCTACTCCCACATCTTCAGAGACAACCCCTACACCAACGGGACCCTCGTTAATGATTCCTCGCCCTTCGGCCGAACCACCCTTACGCATCCCTCGCATCCCTTTGCGCAGGAATGTCCACAACCCACAGGCTAGGGACGCACATAACTACAGCTTGGTAGATGACTTAGCACAATCCCTGGCTGCCATGTCAGTTCTAGAAGTCCTCCAAACGTGCCCTACTCAGCGGAAATCTCTACTTTCCGCCATGGGCGTCGTCGACCCTGCCGATACTCGACTCATCACATTTGACCTTGATAGCTATGAACCGCGCCTCCCCGCCACAGTTTCTATTCAAATACCAGTCAAAATACGGAACATCACCGTCCATCGATGTATCATTGATGAAGGGGCATCCACATGTATCATGTCCAAAACAGTCTGGCAAAAACTAGGTTCTCCGGACCTCTTACCTTCTGCCATCACACTACGAGCTTATGACAGACGACCATCATCTCCTGAAGGGCTCCTTCAAAATGTACCCGCTGAACTCGGAGGCAAAACCATTCTCATTGATATCGAAGTTATCGACGTCACACTGGATTACAATATCTTGTTTGGCCGTACCTACATGTACACTATGAAGGAAATGGCGTCATCCATCTTTCGGACAATTATGTTCCCCCACAACGGGAAGATAGTGACCGTTGACCAAGTTACACATTACGAGCCAAACCCATCGGCCAATCTCGATAACATTCTTCCACTCATTTGCAATCAAATCGGGTGTTATTTATGATAAGTGTTTTACATCTTGCATCTTGAAATTTATATGATGACATGTATGCTCATAGTCTGTGAAATTTATGAACGGTTTGAGTATAAGACTGTCTATGTGGTGTTTGATTCAGAACCGGTGGTTGCATGCTTATAATGGAAAGACTATGTATGGCTTATGTTTTATAAATCACTATTTATATGCATGCCGATCTAATTCAAACTTCAAGTTTGTTCTCAGGAAATCTATACCCTTATCTGCCTTAGGCAATACCCTGGATAGATCTCCCCATAGAGACACCCTTCTTGGAAAGCTCACCAAGAAACTGGAAAAGGATTTGAAGGTGCAAGTCTTAGTAACCCTATACGAGGAAGATTGATCCTCTTGGAATCCCAAAATGGCAGCATAGGGATAAGTATCGATTGACGGATGAGATACTGTCAGAATATCTGCGGTCATTCACGACCATTAGATTGGAGGAAGAAACGATGGCGTTAAATGCCTTAACCCCCTTTTTCCTTTATCTTAGTGAGTAGCGAAGAAATCGGGACCATAGATCCTCAAGGTCCATGGGAGTATCTGAACCGTTGGTTTTTCCACGTCTAGGGAGAAGTGGGAGAGTGCACAGCACAGGGCAGATCTGAACCGTCAGATCTTAGTTAGAAAACCTGATAGTTTTTGGATTTTTCAAGAGATGCATGAGGTTTAAGCCCTCGTGAACAGAGGAGAAAGTCCTGAAAGAGGAATTGGTATCGAGATTTCGGACTTCGGGATTCCAGAAATCCTAATGACGAGAGGTCTGGAAACTTCACAATGAAAGTCCTGAAATAGATCTAAGCCATCCATCCATGGAGGACACATGGTGGAGATCAAGAGTCCATCGGTATTTCGGATACCAAGGATTCGAATTGATAGAGGATCTGTGTCACTGGGGGTCGCAAGTCGCGAAATCGTGAAACGAAGAGGACCATCCATCTGAGGGAGGACATGTGGATGCAATCCATGATTTTGGGAGAGTCCCGAAAGGAAGAGTCCATCAGGATTTCAGAAATCAGGAATTCGAGAGCCCCGTTGACAAGAGGTCAAGCTCCCGTATTCATAAATCCTGAAAGAGATAGGACAGAGGTCTTATGAGGAATGGTCACCTAGATCAAGGCATAGCCAGGAGGGCTAATATGACAAAGGCCATTCCGAGGAATCAAAAATCGGGAATTTGGAAGTCCCATTGATAAGAGGTCGGGCTCTCGTATTGATAACTCTCGAAGGGAATAAGACTGCGGTATTATGAGAAGTGGTCATATGGACCAAGGCATAGCCCAGGGGGGGCTAATTGTTGATCGAAGCCTCTTTGGCATTTTGACATTTTGGGGTTTGCAGAGTCGAAAGACTCCACTCATTTATACCATTGATTCATGAAATGTGAAAAGGCACCTAGTTGTTTGGCCTGTGATCATGATCAACAATCACGCGGAGGTGGGAAAAAGGGAAAATCTAGCCTGTGCTAAGCCCCGTAGGATTTCGGGGATTCTGTCCCTCGAGAAAAGGCGAAAAATTTATTATGCCACAACGGGTGTGTGACAAATTGGTATCAGAGCATGGTTACAACACTTGGCCTGCTTGGGCTCATGAACGAGTTGCGCAGAAGCTCTGTTCGGAACACTCCTAAAAAGAGTAACTCCCTGTCTTAACCTTCCTAATCAAAAGATGAAGTTAAGAATGAAAAAAAGAAAAAAAAAACCCCTTCTTGTGTGCATGTACATGTGAAAGTATGAATTATGTACTGGTTATAAATAGATATAAATGTTGACTAACAACCAAAGTTTATCCCTTTTTCACACAAGTGGAAGATCAACCGCGGGAAATTATCAACGCATAATATGATGACTCCCATGAAGTGGGAGAGGGATCCCACAATAGAGATGAAGATTCTGATGAAAGGAGGGCAGTAGGGACCCCTCCATATCTAGCCGAGACTGTGAGGAGTCTCATGGTCGAATTACAAATTTGCAAGGCTGACAATGAAAGGATGATGAAAGAACAAGAAAAGAAAATATAAATTAACGCATTTTTACTGCAGAGTTTGTTCGATCTATAAATACAAATGCAGCATGAACCTGAAACTCATAAACATGGTCATATCAGTGGCCACACTGAGAGGAGCACCTCGAAAAAGGTCCACCCTAGAGGTAAAGGAAAAGTGTCGAATGTTTCCTCGGAGAAGGAAGCTGGCGATTTAGAGGGATCTTCTAGCAGCAGAACTAGTTCCTATTCCCAAAGGAAACAGAAGAAGCAAAAGTATTCCAAAGGTTGAAAATTTGAAGAATTCAAAAAATCCAAACCACCCTCCTTCGACGGTGAAATAAATAAGGGAGAGGAAGCAGAGGCCTGGCTGCTTGGACTAAAGAATTATTTCAGAGTCCATGACTTTTTAGAAAATATGAAGGCCCAAGTGGCCACCTTCAACTTGAACGGAAAGGCTTCCATTTGGTGGGAAGACCTTAAGAATGTGAAAGGGGTTCGTGAAGAGGACCTGTCTTGGGAACGGTTTGAGAAATACTTTCAGAAGAAGTATCTGTCGGAAAATTATTTCGATGAAAAGACTAAAGAGTTTTATGAACTCAAACTGGGAAAACTCACTATAGAAGAATATGTCAACAAATTCCTCGATTTGTTGAGGTATGTACCCTATATCAAGGCGGAAAAGGAAAAGGTGCAACGCTTCATCAGTGGACTACCTAAGAACTATCAGACCATAATTTAATTTGATGAGCCAAAGACTCTAGAAGGCACTATTCAAAAGGAAAGCTATTGTCATGAACAGTTTGGGCATCGAGCAGAACCTCACAAAGGATGGAAATAGAAGAATAATTCAAGATTTCAGAAAAAGGGGATTAAATCCCCAGGATTTAAGAACTATAAGAAGAACCCAAGAATCAGATTCCCATCCCGGAGTATGCACCAGCATAATTTTCCCTCCTTGAGCGGAAATAAAACTTCTGGACCCATATCAGTGAAGACTAATAACCCAAAGAGAGAATCTTTGAAATGCTGGGGTTGCGGGGAAGAACATCTATTGAGAGACTGTCCACACCGACAACAGAATAGTTAGAGCATTTATAACATCCAAGAAGCTACTACCATCAATGATGTGGCCATGAGTGAGACACAAATTTATGCAGCCTTGGATAATAACAAAGCCAACCACCAAGCTTCAGTAGTGGAAATAGAAGGTATGATTTCCAACCATCTAGTGTCTGTTTTAATTGACCCTGGTTCAAATTTGAGTTATATAGCCCCTAAATATGTTAATAAGTGTAAACTACAGCCACAAAAACATACCAAGCCATGGTTGGTACAGTTAGCCACTGGCACCAAAAGAAGGGTAGCAAAGGTTATACCAGCCTACCAATTGATGTTGGGTAGATTCCCCACCCAAACAACCCTTAACTTATTACCCCTGGGATCATATGATCTGTTGATTGGTATGGACTGGCTAGCTACCCATAAAGCTATATTGGACTGTTACCATAAAACTATAGAATGTGTAAGTAAAGAAGGGAAAAAGGTAACCCTTCAAGGGATCCGAAAACCTGTATCGGTGAGACAAATATCAGCTCTACAAATGAGAAAGTATTGCCAAAAGGGATGTCCCCTATATGCAATATAGGTGTTGAAAACAATCGAAGGTGACAAAGAAAGCCTTGATGATCACCCTATCCTGAGAGAATACAGAGATGTGTTTCTGGAAGAGGTATTGGATTTACCACCAAGAAGGGACATAGACTTCTCGATAGAACTTGCATCGGGAGTGGTGTCGGTGTCTAGGAGACCCTACTGGATGAGCACACCCGAGTTAGTTGAACTCAAGTTGCAATTAAAAGAAATGATGGATAAGGGATATATTCGGCCTAGCGTATCTCCATGGGGAGCTCCAATCGTGTTCATGAAAAATAAGTACGGTACCCTTAGACTGTGTATAGATTATAGGCAACTCAATAAGGTAACCATAAAGAACAAGTACCCCTTGCCCATGATCGATGACCTGTTCGATCAATTGGGGGGTGCGTCTATTTTCTCAAAGATTGATTTGAGGTTGAGATACCATCAAGTCCAAATCAAGGGTGAAGACATCCATAAAACTACCTTCCAAATGAGGTATGGCCACTATGAGTTTGTGGTAGTGCCATTTGGGTTGACCAATGCCCCTGCCACTTTTATGTGCTTAATGAACAATGTACTCAACAAATTCCTAGACAAATTTGTGCTTGTTTTTATTGACGATATATTAATTTACTCCAAGAATAGAAAAGAGCATGAAGAGAATCATAGACTTGTGCTGCAAGTGCTAAGAGAACATTATCTCTATGCCAAATTCAGCAGATGTGAATTCTTCCAGAAGCAAATACATTACTTAGGCCATGTTCTCTCCTAAGAAGGAGTAGCGATAACCCCTGACAAAATCAGCTCTATCATGGAATGGCCTACCCCAAAGGATATTTCGGACATCAGATCCTTTATGGGATTAGCAGGATACTATAGGAGATTTATAAAAGGATTCTCCAAGATTGGTTGTCCAATCACTGCCCTCCAGAAGAAGGGGAAAAATTCATGTGGACACAAAAATGTGAAGAAAGATTTCAAACCTTGAAACATCTACTGACCCATGCACCCATGCTAAAGATCGCCAATCTAGAAGTTGACTTCCTCATGTGCATAGATGCTTGTAAGGAAGGGCTCAGAGGAGTCCTTATGCAGGAAGGAAGTGTGATCTGCTATGAATCCCGAAAATTGAATGAGAATGAAGTCAACTATGTGACCCATGATCTAGAGCTAGCTTCCATAGTGCATGCCTTGAAAATGTGGAGGCATTACCTCCCGGGAAGAAAGTTTGTACTTATGACAGATCACTGTGGATTGTGATACCTGTTTGATCAACCAAATCTCAATGCTAGGCAAGCTAGGTGGATGGCCCTCCTTAGCGAGTTTGATTCCGAAATCAAACACATTAAAGGAAAGGAAAATATGGTGGTTGATGCCCTTAGCAGAAGTATGAAAACAATTCACCTGACAGCGGTGAGAACCTGCGAGACAGATGTCAAGGAAAGAATCATAAATGCACAAGAAACAGATCCCTTCGTCCAGACTGTGACCATGTACCTATAGCAAGAACCCACCGGAGTAAATTATGAAGGCTACCAGATAACTGAAGGAGGTCTGCTCACTTACAGAAGTAGATTTTATATTCCAGATTGTGACGACTTGAAGAGGTTCATACTATATGAACTACATAAAAGACCCTATTCTGGTCATCCAGGATACCAGAAGATGATCACGGCCACTAGGAGACAATTCTATTGGCCTAGAATGAGGAAAGACATAGCTGAGTACTTGGCCAAATGCATAGAGTGCCAACAGGTTAAAGCAGAACACCGACACCCAGCAAGATTATTACAACCTCTACCAATCCCAGAATGGAAATGGGAAACCATCTCCATGGATTTCATCACCGGATTACCAATATCGATCAAACAGAATGATTCCATTATGGTAGTGGTGGATAAATTGAGCAAGTCTGCCCATTTCATCCCTGTCAAATCCACTTTCAAAGCAATTGATATCACCCAGGTATTCATGCAGGAGATATTCAGACTGCATGGTATGTCGAAAGAGATCGTTTCTTACAGAGACATGAAATTTACTTCTAACTTTTGGAAATCACTAATGGCTAGCTTAGAAACCAAATTGTTGTTTAGCACCGCCTATCACCCTCAAACCGATGGAAAAATAGAAAGAGTGAACCAAATACTTGAAGACATGCTAAGAATGCATGTAATGCATCAACCTAAGAAGTGGGAAGACTACCTGCCACTGGTAGAATTCGCCTACAACAACGACTACCAAGCATCCTTAAAGATGAGTCACTTTGAAGTCCTCTATAGTAGACCATGTAACACTCCATTCAGTTGGAGTAATCCCATAAACAGGATTTCTTTTGGACCTGACATGTTGAAAGAAATGGAACAATAGGTGACTCAGATAAAACAAAACCTAAAGGTCGCACAGAACCAACAGAAAAGTTATGCCGACCAAAAGAGAACTCCAAGAGAGTTCAAAATGGGAGACCATGTATATCTCAGAGTTAGACCCAGGAAGAGTTCTCTAAAAATGGGAGCATATGCCAAGTTAGCACCTCGGTATTGTGGACCCTTTGAGGTTCTATATAGAGTGGGACCTGTAGCCTATAGGCTATCACTTCCTCCCATAGTCAAAGCACATAATGTTTTCCATGTTTCATTATTAAAGAAATATGTACATGATGCTAACCATATAATATATTGGTCTGTGATTCAGGTGGAACCAAAGGGAGAATTTCTACCAGAACCTCAATGCATACTGGACAGAAAGGAAACCCTGCTTCGGAACTGAACCATTGCACAGGTCAAGGTGCAGTGGAAACATTTTGGCCCAGATGAGGCTACATGGGAAATGGAGGATGCCATGAAATGGGCATATCTGATTTTATTTACATCTGTACATGCATGTCAAGTTGATAGATAAAACATTGAGGATGATGTTCCTTTAAGGGGGAGGGAATTGTAACACCCTGTTTCCCCCAGTTTGTAAAAATAACTATACAGGCCAAGTATTGTGGAAAACTCAGAAATGTGAATGTGTGATGTGAATGGACCTTGTGAAAAAAAGGTCGATGAATGTGAATAATATTATGAATATATATATTGCAGGACTATTGAGAGGGAATGTGATGAAAAAGAGACCACGATGGCTGAAGAAAGGTGGTGGAAGGAACCTGGAAAGGTGGCGTTAACTTCCACCAAAACCAATACCATATTTGGACTTCACTGGTCGGGAGAACCAAGAGCGGCTCACTGGCCCCAAATTAAATGACTCGTCAGGTTGGTAGGTAAAGGGATCCTCATGAGTAATGAGGGATGGGGGTGAACTGCCCATCCGTAGAGTCCTCAAACCTGACCAATGCAAGGAAGATCGTGTGACACGCAACCTCGCCGAAAGGAGAAAAGGCAGGAAGAGTGTGAGATCAAGGGGGTAGATGCGAGGGAAAGAGGAGGAGGAGAACTCTGAAAAAATACAGATTGAGTGATAGTGGAGAAGAAGGGGAGTAACCTTCATTCTCAGTCACTGGAAAATAGAGACTCAGTCTCACAACATCGTGGTCTCAGCTTGGGGGTGACTAGTGGCAAATTCGTTGGGAGTCACTGAGCCTATGGTTGGGTGGAAATGAGCACCCCTCTCAACAATTACAATCACATCGGGTGTTATTTTTGATAAGTGTTTTACGTCTTGCATCTTGAAATTTAAATGCTGACATGTATGCTCATATTCTATGCAATTTATGAATGGTTTGAGTATAATATCGCATGTGTGGTGTTTGATTCAGAAATGGTGGTTGCATGCTTATAATGGAAAGACTACGTATGGCTTATGTTTTATAAATCGTTATTTATATGCATATCGATCTAATTCAAACTTCAAGTCTTCTCTCGGGAAATCTATACCCTTATCTGCCTCAGTTAATACCCTAGATAGATCTCCCCATAGAGACACCCTTCTTGGAAATCTCACCAAGAACCTGGAAAAGGATTTGAAGGTGCAAGTCTTAGTAACCCTGTACGAGGAAGATTGATCCTCTTGAAATCCCGAAATGGCAGCATAGGGATAAGTATCGATTGACGGACGAGATCCTGTCAGAATATCTGCGGTCATTCATGATCGTTATATTGGAGGAAGAAACGATGGAGTTAAATGCCATAACCCCCTTTTTTATTTTATCTTCATGAGTAGCGAAGAAATCGGGACCGTAGATCCCCAAGGTCCGTGGGAGTATCTGGACCGTTGGTTTTTCCACGTACAGGGAGCAGTGGGAGAGTGCACAGCACGGGACAGATCTGAACTATCATATCTTAGTTAGAAAACTTGACAGCCGCTGGATCTGTCAGGAGATGCATGAGGGTTAAGCCCTTGTGAACAGAGGCAAAAGTCCTGAAAGAGGAGTTGGTATCAGGTTTTCAAACTTCGGGATTCTAGAAGTCCTGATGACAAGAGGTCGGGAAACTTCACAATGAAAGTCCTGAAATATATCTGAGTCGTCCATCCATGGAGGACACGTGGAGAAGATCGAGAGTCCATAGGTATTTCAGATACCGAGGATTCAAATTGATAACGGATCTGTGTCACTGGGGGTCACAAGTCGCAAAATCGCGAAACGACGAGGACCATCCATCTGAGGGAGGACATGTGGCTACAATCCAGGATTTCAGGAGAATCCCAAAAGGAAGAGTCCATCCGGATTTTACAAATCGGGAATTTGGGAGTGTCGTTGACAAGAGGTCGGGCTCTTGTATTCATAAATCCTGAAAGAGATAGGATGAAGGTCTTATGAGGAATGGTCACCTAGATCAGGGCATAGACAGGAGGGATAATGTGATAAAGGCCATTCCATGGAATAAAAAATAGGGAGTTCGGAAGTCCTGTTGACAAGAGGTCGGGCTCTCGTATTGATAAGCCTCGAAGGGAATAAGACTGCGGTCTTATGAGAAGTGGTCATATGGACCAAGGCATAGCCCAGGGGGGCTGATTACTGATCGAAGCCTCTTCGGCATTTCATCATTTCAAGGTTTGCAGAGTCGAAAGACTCGACTCGATTATACCACTGAGTCGCGAAATGTGAAAAGGCTCCTAGTTGTTTGGCTTTTGATCATGATCAACGATCATGTGGAGGTGGGAAAATGGGAAAATCTAGCCTGTGCTAAGCCCCATAGGATTTCGGGGATTCTGTCCCTCGAGAAAAGGTGAAAAAATTATTATGCCATAGTGGGTGTGTGACAACATGGTTTTTACCAGAACCCAGGCCAACAACTGAACTTTTCCTACCAACCTGGTGCCAGTCAAACTCTAGGCCCCTTTTTCCCAGGTTATCACCAACAACCCAAACTACCCTTTCTGGAAACCTTTCATTTTCCATACTTGACAAGGTTTTTGAATGACCCTATCTGTCACGATCTGCGTTGGCCTCCTATGCCGATGAAGTTTCCTTTGGACATCCCAAAGTTCAAGGCCAAGCCCAATGAAGATCCAGGAGATCATGTGACTACCTTCCATATTTGGTGCTCATCTAACTCATTGAAAGACGACTCCGTACAATTGTGATTGTTTCAATGTACTCTCATTAGGAGTGTCGTGAAATGGTACATTGAGCTCGATCGCTCAAGATAGTCTTCCTTTGGTGAATTGGCGATGGATTTCCTAAACCATTTCTAGTTACCCGTGAGATACGACACTGACACCAAATTGCTAGCTAATTTCTCACAAACAAAAGCGGACCATATCTCTGATCACATCCAATAATGGAGACACAAAAAGAGTTTAATTAAGGTATCAGTCCCACCAACATTCCTACTCGAGTGGCTCCTTAAGTCTTTGGTCCCACAGTTATCCAAAGATGTTGCGATGTCAGTAGTATTTTCTGAAGAACATGCCATCATGAGAGCTCAACAACTTGAGCTAATCTATTCTCAGTCTGGTTTATTATACGAGATCTTGCCATATGTGCCATGCTCAATACTTGATAAAACCAGACAGAGAGTTGGACCACATGCCGATGGTATTGTTGGTTCAACACAAACAAAGCCCGCTGAGAAATTGACGAAGAAGTTGCAGCAGTTGTCTATACAACACACAACAGCCAACCAAACTATTGTTTTGGTTTCTCCCCCTACCAAAACATCGGATGTACAAACAGTGCAATCGACTAATCCAAGGGCCACCCAGCAACCAGAAGGAAAGAAAAAACAATGAAAGAAGGGTAAGGGTGTTACCCATGATTTTGGTCATCATGATGGTGTACTCAGGCTCTTCATAAGAACTTTCTCCTGAGAAAATTGGCATTCATCTCTTCCCATAAAACATACTTTTGAAGAGAGTTCGCAAGTTGCTAATATACCAGGGTGCAAGAATGACCCATTCTTGCAAGTCGCCTTAAGCTAGGGTGAGAACTTCTCACACTGTGCTGAATAGCTAGGGTGCGAACCTTCTCTAAAGCTTGGAAAAAGATGAATTATCGATGGTTCTATAAGGGAATCTTCTAGAAGAATGGGTTGGCATTTGAATGGTTATCCTTGCACTAGATTCCCTAATATTGTGGGATCATTCTTATCCAAGTAACCATCTCATTCTCTCCTATATATTGAGGTAATTCTCATGGAAAAGTTTAAGCAAGATTCATTGGGAGAAACAATTGGGAAAGAATTGTGTCTAAACCTGTATTCTATGGAAGAGTCACTTTTGAACATGACACCCTTTCACTCGCTTTGTGTCTAGGTGTTGTGGGGTATTCTACCCTATGGACTAACAAGCTAGGGTTTTGAGCTTGTACGCAGATCATGACCCTTGAGACTTAACTTTTAACCTTCTACCCAAAATCTCAACCCCTTTTCTCATGCAAACATGGGAAGAATCGACTCACCTTTTTAACGATGATTGAAGTAGATCCTCCGTTGAGCCTTTT
>JZKD02S1621669.1:363759-379238 GCA_000966675.3 Picea glauca | reverse complement strand
ATCCACTTGTCTCCTGATCATACTCCTTTATAAGATTACAAATTGGTCTATGATCCCTGTTGTTGATTCAGTGTTTCCAAGACAGTTGTCATGTCATCAATATGTTCAAAGAGAATTTCAACCCAGAAAGCCTTCTATTTCGTTGGCCATTTCTTCATTTTTTAAGCCTTCTATTGCGTCGGCCATTTCTGCATTTTTTAAGCCTTCTATTGCGTCGGCCATCCCTGAGTCAGTCCTGAATCACTTCTTACTCTGATCTACATCAAATCTTGTTACTTGTTTCATGTCATTGATGTGGGATACATTAAGGCTCTCCTGTGATGAGTCTTTTCCTATCGACTTCAACTCATTATCCAGGAATTAGACTTAGAAACTAATTGGTACCTTGGAACTTGCATGCCTCAATGGCAGGTTTCCTCGCTTTCGACAGTGGGTTTTCATTATCGACCCCTGATCGAGAGATTTTGTCGAGTGTTCGACCTCAGCTCATTGATTCACATTCGTTGGATTGTACCAGAGTACCTTGGGAGTCATTGACATTAATGGTGATTTCCCTCGCACTTGTTAACGGTATACACTAATGACCGGTAATCAAGTGGTTTCTACCATGTTCGACTTCAACACATGTATTCACATGGTTAGATTTATACTATAGAGTGATAGAGATGAAGACCCTGGATATTTTTCTGACAGATCCAGTTTGCATTGGAGTATATTCAGTGTATTGTTGCATAGATCCACATTGTATGTCTGGTGGCTATGTTCAATTTTGAGTCTTTAACACATAGATCCATAGTGTATTTTTTGTGGCTATGTTCAGATTTGAGACATATTGGCATGGATCCACAGTGTATGTTTGGTGGCCATGACCTGTCTTACTTGACATGGATATTCGCATGTCAGCATTTATTCTTTGAGTCAATTGTATTCTGAGTATGGGAATGCCTACCTCAGTGATGATATATTATTGTATTGTATTTCCTTGTTTGTTGGCAGGTTTCCGACCGACTGTTTCTTGTTCCCTACACACACTCGACAAAGTATTTCAGCTATCACTCTGTTCTAACTTCATACTTTGGGGGGCTCTCTGTTACACATTATTTTATTCATCCCTATGACCGTTAATGATGTAAACCTATCAATTTCCTTCAGAGGGGTCAGTGACCTGAGTTCATGAAGAGAGAAGGGAGAAGAACTTTTACTGAGAAAAGAAGTTGCATTTTCCCTTGTAAAAACCCTGTAAAAAAGGAAGTTCGCAGGTTGTTATATAGGCAGAGTGCGAGAATGCTTGATTCTCGTAGGTTTCACCATAGCTAGGGTGCGATATGTTCGCATGTTTCTCTATAGGCAGGGTGTGAGAATGCCTACACGTGGGAAAAACAAGATTTTTCTCGAATCTTCTAGAAGGAGAAACTTCTATGGTGAGGTGGCATCTAAATGGTTTGGATCTTACTCGCTTTCATGATTTAGTGGGATCATCCTAACCTCCTCACCTTACCCTCTTCAACTTATAAAAGGAGAGGAGTTCTCATGGAGAAAGTTAGCTTTGGTTAGCTTTGGAGCTTTTGGGATTAGCTTGGATTGGATTGAGTTTTGGAGATTTTTAGCTTGGCTAGATGAGCCACTTTGTCAAGATAGATTGTGAATATTATCAGATCCGTGCTCTCAGAATTCTTGGAGTGAAAGTGTGTGGGGAATAAAGGACAGTTGGAAGGGATCTTACGACATCAAGGTCATGGTTGTAATCTCCCTTTCACATTTAATATGATATAGTAATATGAGTCTTTCCTATAAATCTTGTTGTGTTTTATTGTATGATTCCTTGATCACATACATAGGTTTATATTGAGTTTATGTTATTGCTATCACTTTGGTTGGTTGCGTTCTTTTGCAGGATCATCATTGTATGAATGTTGGAATGAAGCTAGGATGGTGATGGTGAGAGGAAGTGACGTTTAAATGGTATGTCACCTATCCCTCTTTAGTTAGTAAATTCAATATTTAAAACTTAAGGAAAGCATCATGTCCTGTCCTATTTTGTTCTAGATCCAAGTGGGTCTAGGGAGATCTGTTAGTGTCTTCACCTACCAATTAGTCCGATAACAAAGGGGGATAAAAAACCTACCGATAATGTTGGCAGGGACAATAATGAGAAATGGAAGGTGAGGTATCCATGCAACTTGTGCGCAGAAGACCACCCGACCCATCTATGTCCTCGGCTTGTAGAAGCCCAAAAGTTTGTGACACAACAACAACCTGCAATGTTAACCAATCCATTTCAACATGGGCAAAATATAACCCAAGCCTCTGCAAGCATGGAAGGGGGCAGCCAAGGACCCTCTTCGTCTTCGAAAAACCTTGCATCCGCGAATGTATATATGGTGAAGGGTGATGCTTTTATATCGACTAGAGCGCATGACTATAGTAAACCAAGAACTTCTGAGAAGGGAAAAGAAGCCGAACTCCCATCTCTTCCTCTACAAATTGAGAAGACATTGGGTGACACAATGACATGCATCCCAAAAGGCATGTTCAAAAAAGCTTCTCACAACCCAAACGCAAGGGCCACCCATAACTATTCTCTGGTGGAAGATTTATCACAAACCCCTTGTGCGATGTCCGCTTTGGAGGTCCTCCAAAGCTTCCCTTCCCACAGGAAATCCTTATTAACCGCTTTAGGATCTACCTAGACTTGTAATCTGGGTACAATCATGCTGGATACAATCGAATTAAAACCTCATTTTCCTTACCACGTAGCGTTTCAGATAGTAGTGGCTTATCCCATGAAACATTTTACTCAAAATATCTTCTACACAGTGGTTGATGAGGACGCATCGACATGCGTTATGTCGTTGGCATGTTGGAAGGACATTGGCCAGCCCATTTTGTCTTCGTCACCTACTCTCCTCACTGCTTTTGACGATCATTCGTTCCGACCACATGGTATCATTCCCTCTTTCCCCATGCAGTTAGGAGGGAAGACTGTGTGTGTCGAGGTAGAAGTAGTCAATGTGCCCCTTGACTATAACCTCTTGTTAGGGAGGAGTTGTACTTATGCGATGCAAGCTGTGGTTGCTACAGTTTTTCGGGTCTTGTTGTTTCCACAGGAGGGCCTGATTGTGACCATTGATCAATTGTATTTCTCCAGACCTGAACCTTCATTGGGGGAATCCACGGTCCCGATGATTGATAATCCTCAACTAGGCTTGGTCAATGTAGGGGTTGGTTTGTGCCCATCTTTGATGGGTACCTTCGATTACTCGCCCCCTCAAGGCGATATCAAGTTTATATCCAATCACCATAAGGTTGAGATTTTTCAATTTTCGTCGTTCCACATGACCTACTTCGATGATCCGTGGATACTTCCTTCCCCATCGACCACGATGGATGGGATAGGGCACCCAGGCATGTCCATGCCCTTGTCTGCAGCTGAAGTAGTGTACTCTTTAGTCCAACAAGATTCATCCAACACTGATCCAACTCCTGTACAAGAGTTCGATCCACTTCTAGAACCTATTTGTGCTCAGGGTTCTCTCGTTGACACTGATTCATTAGACTTAGTCTTTCCCTCTGATGAAGATGCAATTGAAGAAATGACTAGTCTGGACAAACCCTGGGAAGATATTCATCACAGATCATACTTCATCCCAGAGTTAAGAAGAATCGAAGCCGTATAATTCACCTTGACTATGACGGGAGATAGGTCTTGTCATATTAATCCCTTAGCTACACATGAGGTTTATGATGAGGGTAATATGGAAACTATCATTGAAACCTTACCGATCAATATCTCCCAAAACCCTGGCATCATGGAATTTTTTTTCGTCGGAGCTGACTACTCCCCCGGAGAGATTCAAATGTACACATATCTTTTTAAAGAATTCTACGACGTTTTTGCCTGGTCTTACGAGGAAATGCCAGGCATCAATCCAAAAATATTTGAACATGAAATCACAACTTATCCAGATGCCAAGCTTATCTGGTAGAAGCTTTGTCTATTTAACCCTAAGAAAGTAGCAGCCATTAAGGTTGAGGTTGAGAAACTTCTAAAATTTGGTTTTATCTGTCCTATCCATTTGACCCAATGGGTGTCAAACCCCGTGTCGATCAATAAAAAACAAGGCACAATTCGTGTATGTACAGACTTCCGTGATTTGAACAAGGCCCGTCCCAAAGATAATTTTCCCACACCATTCATCGACCAGATAATTGATGAATGTGCGGGTTGCAAGGCCTTCTCTTTCATGGATGGGTTTTTGGGATATAAACAAATACAAATCAACCCCGAAGACCAGCAAAAAACAACATTCATCTGTCCATGGGGTACATTCACGTATCATAAGATGCCTTTTGGTCTCAAAAATGTTGGAGCCACCTTTCAGCGGGCCATGTCTTTGCTTTCCATGACCTCAAGCATATAGTCAAGGCCTATTTAGATGATTTAGCATCTCGATCTCGCAAGAGAATGGATCATCCCACACACCTTCGAATTATCTTTGAGCGTTGTTTCTACTTCCGGATTCACTTGAATCCAAAAAAGTGCAGTTTTTGCGTAATATCGAGACATTTGTTAGGTTTCATAGTGTCAACAATAGGGATCATGGTCGATCCTATCAAGGTTGAGGAAATAATTCAATTTCCCCCCCCACGCACAATCCTTCAACTTCAAAGTCTACAGGGAAAGGATTTTTTTTTAAGATGCTTCATCGCTAACTATGTCGAGATCACCAAGGGATTTATGCACTTACTGAAGAAAGACGTTCCTTTCTATTGAGACAATGTTGCTCAACACTCTTTTTCCGCATTAAAACATGCCCTCACAACTACCCCTCTGCTCCAGCCACCTAACTATAACAAATATTTCTTATTATACTTGGCTGCAGCAGAGTCAACCATTGGCATGGTTTTAGTTCAGGAGGATGACTTGTTCTCAAAATACGTGATCTATTACCTGAGACGAGGCCTCATAGGACCAGAACTCAATTATTCTCATATCAAAAAACTTGTGTTGGCAGTAGTCCATGTTGTTCAACGGTTTCGTCATTATGTTTTGTTTCGCAAGACCATCATCATTGTTGTCATGAATCCATTTCAATACATGTTGACACGACGGGTAATAAGCGGAAATATCAGTAGATGGATAGTCATCCTCCAGGAGTTTGACTTAGATTTCATTTCAGTGAAATCCAAAAAGTCACTGGTCTTCGCAGAACTTATTTCATAACTTTTGGTTGAGTCAGGTAATCTTGTGCTCGAAGAGTTTCCTATCAGAGGAGATATGTTTTTTATCACCTCTTCATATCCCTGGTATGGAGATATACTTATCTATCTCCAAACTTTGAAGTGCCCCACCTTTTCTTCCCATGATGAGTGTTGACGCATATGCCATCAGGCTAAGAATTATCTCATACTCGATGATAAATTGCATCAAAGAGGTGTAGACTGCATCTTGCGTTGATGTCTCACTCACGAAGAAGCCATTATCGTGCTTAACAATTTCCATACCGAAGCTTGTGGCGGTCATTTGTCTGGGTTGGAAACAACCCAAAAGATTCTATGAGCAGGTTACTTCTGGTCAACACTTATCAAAGATTGTATTGAATCAGTCAAGAAGTGCCACCCGTGCCAAATATTCTCTCGGAAGGTGAGGGCACATCCTACTCCCATGTTTCCTGTCATCATGGTTGGTCCCTTCACCAAGTGGGGGATTGATTATACTACATGAAACCCTCCTTCAGCAACGGGGCATCATTACATCATCATATCCGTAGACTACTTCGTGAAGTGGGTCGAAGCTATGCCAATGTTTAAAGATGATGGAGAGACTGCAACTCTCTTTTTATTCAACCAGATAATAGCAAGGTTTGGCGTCCCAAGGGAGATTGTCACTGACCATGGCAGCCAATTTCAAAACTAGATGATGACTGAGTTAATGTCAAATCTTGGGTTACGGCAGGAACATTCGTCACCCTAATACCCCCAAGCAAATGGTCAGGTGGAAGTTGTGAACAAAACTCTTAAGAACATTCTACAACGAACGATCAACTCAACCAAGTCAAATTGGCATTTGATGTTATACTCGACAATATGGGCTTACCGAACGTCTGTTAAGACTGCAACTAATTTCTCACCTTTCCAACTCGTTTATGGGATGGAGGCAGTCTTTCCTATCAAATGTCAGATCCCATCTCTAAAGTTGGAAATACAATTATTGACAGTCACTTCTCCACTTGAAGAGTGGTTATTATACTTGGAGCAGCTCAATGGGAAGCGTCGTGATGTGGCCCTGGCCAACGAGGCTCACAAACATAAAGTCAAGTCTCAGTATGATAGGTCTATTCACCCTCGGATTTTCACTGAAGGCGACCTTGTCCTGGTCTACGATCAAGATAAGGACACCCTGGGGGAAGGAAAATTCAAACCCATGTGGTTCATACCTTTCATCATAAAAGAGGTTCTAAAGAAGGGTGCTTATATTCTGGTTGAATTTGAAGGGAATGCTTTGGCAGAGCCTAGAAATGGACTCTACCTCAAGAAGTATTACTCATAGGCAGGTCACCATGGGTAACTTTTTGTAACATATGTATAGTCTTTGTACTATTACTTTGTAGTTTCTTTTAGTGTTATGGACGTGTCGTTGATGTTATATTTCATCACTGTGGTAGATGTCAAGTAAATCTAAGATGTGCATTGGGTATGCAGACGGTGCTAGCCGGCACACTCGGAGGCTTGCCTCCACAACTTGGGTAATTTTTACACCTTGAGGCCAGTTATTATCTTCCGGAGGTATATACTTAGGTGACACCACAAACAATGTCGTCGATTACAGTGCAGTTATTGAGTTGCTTCATGATGCCTTGTCATTTGGTATCTCTCATCTCCGGGTATATCTCGACACTCAGCTGGTTGTGTCTCAGTTAAATAGAATCTATCGTGTTCATGATCCGACTTTACACTGATGATTCCTTAGGGTACATCTCTTAGAATGAAACTTTGATTATATTACATATTTTCATGTTCCTAGGAGATTAAATCAAATTACAGATACTCTAGCTAATCAAATTTTAGATTGGCATCTTGCACACATAAGAAAATACATACACATAAACATATAAGTACATTTTTTGAAAAAATGATCCATAAGCCATGAAAAACATAAAATCCATATATAATATCATAAGTAACCAGAGTACACAGATGGACGCAAGCACATCCAAAATATGACTAGTAACGAGTCAAGGGGCTTATGCCCTCAAAACATATATACAAGTAGTGCTCTCGGCACGTGAAAATCCTAACTAAAGTAAGGGCCTGTGTGCCCTGTTGTATTGATATACAGTGTTGGATAAATGTCGAAATAATCGGACCCACGTCCGTGGTGCCCCCACTACATGAGGTTGAATGGCTGGTGGCAGATCCTCAATCTCTGCCATAGGGACCGTGCGAGTGAGCGCAGTAAATTTCTTCTCAACGCATATCAACACCCTCTCAGCCTCCCTGGCTGGAAGATATTCTGCTACTGCTAGTCCCCCAGCGGCGGCAGGTACAACCGATGGCCGAGGACAACAATTGTTCCTCGCATAGTCAGCAGGTCACACTGGTCCCACATCTGCACACAACAAATGCATATCTGTCAAATACTCTGGTATATATATAAAAAAATGATATATAACAAAAACGACATAAAAATTACATATGATTCACAAAAAATAAAAAACAACTACAAAGATGGAGACTTACCCATCTCTCCTCACTCCTCACCAGGAGGTACTGGTATCTCAGGATCCCTCAAAAAATCAATCCCTGCATATGGGTAATCCTTGATAACTGGGATCTGTTGCAATAGCCAGGTAAAGAAATCATCATCGAAGAACTCATTAGTCCTTCCACCACACTGTCATGGAAGCAATACTGCCCATCTACACATAGCAGGAAGAGAGGCCTGATGTCCTCGTACCACTACTCAAGGACTAAATCTTGAAACTCTCTCAAAGAAGAACAAGCACAGAACGGTCCCTAACCCGAAGTTCCTATGTGTATGCAATCGAAAATCTGTCAACTGCCTCTTCATACACTCTAACAATGTGGTGCTTCAATAAAAAAATTGTGCATTTAAGCACTGGACTGCACAGTTCATCTGTGCCCAGGACGCTTGATGCAAAGTCATAGAACCAGTGATTCGCCTAATAAACAACACTATCGCCTGTAGTGATAAGTCAGTAATCTTGCTTATGGGCACCTGGGAGCTCGAGAAGTCTATGTCATCCACACAGTAAAGACCTATCAATTCCACTATGTTATGCGAACCTGAAGGAAAAGTCTGTAAATTAACTGGTTCCCCTCTCCGAGAGAGGCTAGTCAAAAAATAAATGTCCTCGGTCGTGGGCACCAGTGGCTGCCCCTCTAACATGAATGCCTCTGCATCCAGATGCTAGTATTCAACCAAGGAATTCAGTAGCCTAGGTTGTGCCTGCATAAAAGGACATAAGAAGAACTTGAGTAACCCACATTGCATCAAGGAAACCATAGCATTGGGGTCTTCCCCGACCAACTCACTAACCTCTTCATGCTCTCTTTCTCTCCAATGGACATACATCCTGAAAAACACCAAGGTTCAGGAGGGGTAACCCTTGTTTTTTAAGCTTTTTTCATTCAAAAAGGGGGTCCACACGGGTTGTAATACTGACAGTCGCATGTACATGTGTGCAGGGTTTACTCTGCCTGAATGTAGATGCAGCCTTTCCTGAGACAGCCCGCGTGGACCTAGGGTCGACCTTTTGAAGGTCAGCGCCCCCCCCCAAAAAATGAAACCTAAAGCAAAAAGAAAGACTCAAAATGAAATATAAGAGAGTTTGTACTTACTTGGTCTAGACAAAAGTTCATTTCGTCCACTGTAGCTCCCTAAATCACCACTTTTGACAAAGGGGGTTTTTTGGCTCTAGAGTCAATTTCCAAATCAGAAATGGTGATAATGAGCTACCAACTTCTATTTATAGACTTTTTGGCCTCTTTTTGCCACTTTTTTGGCCTCCCTTATTCAGGAGTTGCATGGGAGGGGTATGATCGGGTATCGTGACAATTTTTTGGAGTTTTGGGTAATTTTCGACGATCTGTGGGAAAATTTTCTGAGGATCAACTTGCGCATGTAGGTTAGGTTTCTACCCTGACGTTTGTATCTCGTTGTATTTTTCCTTTACCATAGGATCAATCCCATTAGGTTGCAACACAAAACCATCATAGCTACTTTAGAAGTGTCGCAACTTGGTAATAGAGCTTACCAGAACATGGATTCCCTAGGTAGATCCTGGTTGCATTATGGTATCCATGCTGTCTCTAATCACTATAGGCTCGGGAGTCCTTGTTGTTTTTCATGATTACGAGTTTGAGCCTCATTTGCATGATTCCTTTTCACTCTTAACCTCACCCTCGGGACTCCCAAAAGATATAATGGGTCGTCTTTTAAGCCCTTTTCAGACCCTCTAAACATGAAAAGATTGTCGAGCAATCTTGTGGCCTTTCACGCTCGTTAAACTGAAATTTGAAGTCATGTTTGTTCGGCGGTAGTTTACCTCTTTTCGGTCCGGACGGTCAACTGTACAAACAAAGGTATACTCTATGGAACTTCAATTCTCCAGAAGAGTACTCTCAGGTATCATTTTAACCCTTTTTTGGGCCCGAGGGACTAAATTTACGAAAAAGGAACCCCCGCGGAGTTCATAATTAATCTCTTTTTAGACTCCCTAAAATTTAAAAGATCATCGAGTGAACTTATTCCCTCACACTCATTAAACTGGTCCAAAAGAACATTCCTGACAGAGTCCATAGTTAAGCTTTTTTCAGACTCCTTAAAAATGAAAAAATGGCCGAGTGATCTTGTCTTTCTCACACTCATTAAAATGGTTTTGAATAGACGTCTTGTCAGTGCTAGTTTACCCATTTTTCGAGCCAACTAGACTATCTTAAAAAAAGGTACCCCAATGGAGTCTCCTTTTACATTTTTTCAGACTCTCTAAATATGAAAAACCACCGAGCTTACCTTCTCTAGGCTCGTTAAACTTACATCGAAGGACGTTACCATTGTGTGTTTTATTAATCACATTTGCATAACCATGTCTTTGGCCTAATGTCATCTCCATGTTGCTATCAACTGAACCATCTGAAGCATTCCTCATACACAAGCCCTATAGCACTTTGCCTTTGTGTCTTGACACCTTTGGCCCCTAGAGGATTTTTCCTGAGTGTCCTTTTCTTGCATATGTCCCTTTTCCCTGAGCATCCCTGTGTTTTGTGTGCTTGGAACTAGTATGTTTGCGACACTCGATCCTCCTTTGTAACGTAACATTATTTTATTCTTTTTCCAAAATCATTGAAAAAGAAAAAAAAATCAAATATACCTCAAAAAGAGGAAGGGAAAAGTATTTTTTTTATGAGCAGCATAATGAGTCGCCCTTGGATAAAGCACATTTGTTTGTTTGTTCATCAAACCCTGGGATGTAATATGACTTTAGGAAGTTGTTCTCACTAAATAGAGATGTGTCCTCCTCCATTTGGTTATTCTTCCAAACATATGGAGAGTTTTCATTGCCTCTTGCCTCGTAAACTTATGTTAATGCCATGTTGCCTGAGTCTCATCATTTGTCGTGTTGTTGTCCAAGGGAAGTTTGTTACCAAGCATGAGTTGGCCCCTCTGCAGTTTGTCTCTTTCCCTCATACCCGACCATCCTGAATGTCCAATCAAGTCCTTGTTCAGAATCAATGAAGCCTTCAGTCTGATCATCAAGATTATCTAGTCCATGAGTGATGAGCCGTCGAAGACCTCTGGGTAGTAAAGTCGTACACTCATATTACACTCCTACCTGAGTTTTGAATATTTTTTGAAGTTGTTTCTCGAGCTCTGAAGATCTCATCTCCAGCCATCAGGCCGTATCAGATTCTATAAGATGGATACTCTATAGGTATATCTTTTTGATTTTGAGATGTAGCTCCACTGTGTATTGTTCGTGGCTACACTTTATATAGTTATTTGACATGGATATATAGTGTATTTGATTGGTAGCCATGATTCTATTTTATCCTGAGCATGGGTATGCCTGCCTCGGTGAGACATTTTTTATTTTGTAGATGGTGCCTCCCAGTTCCTGGTCCCTAGGCTCACTTGTTTGGCACATCAGTAAAGATTGGTAATGTATTTTGGCCATTAGATGCTCTTCTGACCTCACACATTAAAGGGCATCTATTATAACCCTAATTTTCACCAGACATGCTTACCTGGCATTAGGCCATCTCAAATTGTTTTTTTTCCAAAGCATTGTTGAGCAACTCTTCTTAAAAACCTATTTTATAAGGGCCCACGCACCCTACTCCATTACTGCATGCGTGTACATGCTAGATGACCCAAAATAGCCCACGTGTACCTACAAAAGCACGAAAAAAGGAAGGTTTCTGATGGAACACACAGCTTTAGGTAAGTTAACTAAACCTTCCAGCCATGCATGGCCAAGGGTTCTTCCAAATACCTAGATTCTTCTAGCCTATAAAAGAAGGGTTAGGGGTCCCATTTGGAAGAGGAGAATAAGAGTAAAGAAACTCTACCCAATTGCACATTCCCATTGTCCCAACCCTTTATCCATCCTTGTGAAAGAAGAGATACAGAACAAAGAAGTTGGAGGACAGTTGAAGAGAAGCCCAGGATAAGGTTCACGGAGCAGTGGCCCATCTCGATATTGTAAATTGATTCATTAAAATTAATAAAGAAATGATTTTCCTGTCCCACTATATGAGTTCTTCATATTTTATTGAATATATGTTTGAATCTCTAACCCATTAATCTGTAGGTAAAATGCATGTATAGTTTGTTGCTTGTTTTGTATGCAGGTCAGTCTTGGGAGGAGAGATGCTAACAAGCGATCAAGCATGAAGAAGAATCCACATTGAACGCCCTAAACAAGGTATGTTCATCTAACCATGTATTTGCTTAAAAGAAATGGGGATTAGGTCTGGGACGATGGTAGAAAGTAGGATTCTTTCGGTCTCATCTGCATGCATAATATAACCCTAAATGCTAGTCCGTAGGTGTATTTTCCACCACAAAAGGAGGGCCACCAATATAATTTCCAAGGCATCACCTCCAGTTCACCTAATATCATTAGTTCCCATCACATGGAAAAGTTGCTCAAAAAAGGTCATTCTGGTGTTATTTCCCAACTCCATGCCATACAAGAAACATAGACACCCTCGGTGCCACAAGACCTACAAGACATCCTTTATAAACATCAAGTGGTATTTTCCACTCCCTAGGGACTCCCTCCTTCCCATGGTATTCATGATCATTCCATTCCCCTTGTACCTGGAAGCCTTCCTCCCAATATCCGTCCATATCGTCGCCCCTTTTCCCAAAAAAATGAAATTGAGAAAATTGTCCAGGAACTCCTTAATGCAGGTGTTATTCGCCCTAGTAAAATCCCCTATTCTTCTCCTAATGTCACGGTCTTGAAGAAAGAAGGTTCTTGGTGAATGTGCCCTGACTTCCATGCCCTAAAAAAACTTACCATTAAAGACAAATTTCCCATTCCTGTCATTGATGAGCTCCTGGATGAATTGAGTGGTGCCCAATTATTTACTAAATTTGATCTTCGTTCAGCCTACCACCAGATACGTATGAAAGAGGTAGACATTCCCAAGACTACCTTTATAACTCATGAGGGTCACTATGATTTTTTGGTCATTCCCTTTGGCTTGTGTAATGCCCCCTCCACCTTCCAAAGCCTCATGAATCATGTCTTCTGTCCTTTTCTCCGTCATTTTGTCTTAGTTTTCTTTTGATGATATCCTCATCTATAGAAAAACCTTGACAAACCATCTTGTTCATGTGGATCAAGTTCTCCATCTACTCTCTCAACACCAACTTTTCCTGAAACAATCTAAATGTGCTTTTGGCACCTCAGAATTAGAATACTTGAGTCATCTAGTTGGCAAGGATGGCGTCAGGGTGGATCCAAAAAATATTGAAGCTATGCAAGACTAGACTCACCCAAATATTCTCAAAATATTGCATGGATTTATGGGCTTATCAGGTTATTATCACAAGTTTGTTAAGAATTATGGAAAGATTGCAGCACCTCTCATTGCTCTCCTTTAAAAGAAATCTTTCACTTGGACTCCAACCACTGCTCAAGCTTTTCAAACCTTGAAGATGGCCATGTGCACCACTCCAGTCCTGGCCCTTCCTGATTTCACAAAGAGATTTGTCTTGGAATGTGATTCCTCAGGGAAAGGAATTGGTGTTGTCCTTATGAAAGAGGGTCAGACTTTGGCCTTTACCAACAAGAAACTATCTGAAAGAAATTTGGAAAAATCAATCTATGAAAAGGAAATGTTGGCTATTATGCATGTCATTGATCTGTGGCTCCTTTATCTATTGGGGAAACGTTTCCAAATTAAGACAGACCATCAAAGCCTCAAGTATTTTCTGGAACAACGCATTTCCTCCCTGGAGTGACAAAAATGGGTGACTAAGCTCTTTGGATATGATTATGAGATCATTTACAAGAAAGGCAAAGACAATGTGGTGGCGGATGCACTTTCCTGAAAATATGAAGATGAAGGATCCTATTTTTCTCTTTCCTTCATTGTACCAGATTGGCTCCAAGCCGTTCACCAGGAACGGCTATAAGATCCCAAAAGTTTGCATCTGATCCAACAATTGCAATCCAATGCTCCAGCTTCCCCAGGGTACTCTTGGATCCATGACTACCTTCGATACAAAGGTCGTTTGTATTTAAGTAAACAATCAAATATTAAATCCACGGTACTTTCTTAGCTTCATGCTACATCCACAATGGGGCACTCCAGGTGTTGTGGGTGGGAAATCCCTCCTACGGACTAGCACTAAGGGTTTTATCATGCATGCAAAAATGACCTAAAGATTCTTACTTTTTACCATCATCCCATGCCTAAACCCCCATTACTCATATGTAAATACAAGGCTCAAGAGATTAAGTTGGCGTACCTTATTTTTTGTGTTTGATGTTGATCCCTTTTCGCGCTTGGTCGTTCTTTGACTACAAATCTCCTCCCAATGCTGACCTGCATTCACTAAAGACAAAAAAATAACTCCACATGCATTTGATCTATGAACTAATGGGTTAGAGATTTAATCAATCATACAATCAATATTCCAATAATGACAATCTCATATGGTGGGACAGAAAAAACAATTCTTTTATTAACTTCACAATGATACCTTACAATGATAAAGTCAGATACTGCTCCTCGATCTTGGTCCTAGGCTCTTCTTCCACTGTATTCCAACTGCTTTACTCTATACTTCTCTTTTCACAAGGATGGCTAAAGGTTGGGACAAAGGGAATGCTTAATCAGGTATAGTTTCTTTACTATGATTCTCCTCCTTTCAAATGGGACCCCTAACCCTTCTTTTATAGGCTAGAAGAAGCTAGGTATCTGGTCGAGTGACTGTCCATGCGTGGCCGAAAGGTTTAGTTAACTTACCCAAATCTGTTTATTTTGTCAACAACTTTCCTTTTCCTGTGCTTTTGTAGGTACACGCGGGCTGTCTTGGGTCAACTAGCATGTACACACATGCAATAATGACACAGGGTGCGTGGGGATTTATAAAAGGGGTTTTTAAGAAGAGTTTTTTAGTAGTGTTTTGGCAAAGAAGGAATCTGAAATGGCCTGAGGCCAGGTAAGCATGTCTGGTGCAAATTAGAGTTATAACACCGGGTTCACCAAAACCTATGACAGGGTCAAACGTTCTTTTTTCTGGGATGATATGAAACAGGACATTCGTAATTTTGTCACTAAATGTGATGTGTGTCAACGCAACAAGGGAGAAATAGTAAAATATATGGGCACACTACTGTTGATTAAGGTTGGTTGTCATTGATGTCAACCCTTGAAGAAATACTAGTAGCATAAAGGTTTGGGTAATGGACCCAATAGTGTTTGATGTAAATATGACTCATTATTGTTTTGTCATGGTTTATAATAAGTAAATATGGATGAACTCCAAAGTGGTCCCCTTATGGTGAAAACCCTCATGGGAAGATGTTTTGTGGAGTAAGAGAACCCATGCTTACTTGTGGAATAATGAGATGAAGGAAAGTGAATTTGTCAGGGAAAATATCCTAGATGGATAGTTCTTGTCATGTCATTTCCGTTGGTATGTGGAACGTCACATAATTCCCCATGGTTAGAGAGTTATGGCCATGAGAAGTTGGAGACCCCAGGTTTGGGTATTGGACCCAAGTTTGTTTGATGGGTAACGGTATGAGTTATGATATATTTTTATATAATACCATTCTATATGGATAGTAAATGTCATGCCATTTCTGGTGGTATGTAAAATGTCACATAACTCCTCACGATTTGAGAGTTATGGCCTTACGAAGTTGGAGGACCCTCATATGTCATCTAGAAGCCCCAAAAGGTCAAAGTAATCAAAGTGGTTTAAGAGATTT
>JZKD02S1621669.1:348181-360306 GCA_000966675.3 Picea glauca | reverse complement strand
ATTGATGAGTCATAGTTGATGAGTAGTTGACACATGATTGGTACATACTTGGCACATGGTTGGATGCACTTATTTATGGTACAGGTTGATTACAGGTTGGTGCATGGTTGATGCATTTGTTTATGGTACAGATTGATTACAGGTTGGTGCATGGTTGATGCACTTGTTTATGGTACAGGTTGATGCATGGTTTAGATTTATTGGTATAGGTTTACAACGGTATATCTTACAGTGATAGTGTGATAGTGTGACAGTGGTTCCATCATTCTACTTCTACTTCAAGGTGGCAGGACAGGGCAAGGAAAGGTGGTTGTAGCCACCTTCCGGTTGTAGCCAGAGAACATTGGGGGTTGTAGCCTCCTTCTGGTTGTAGCCAGATATTTGGGGAGTTGGAGCTTCCCTTAGGTTGTAGCCTGAGAAACTAGGGGGTTGGAGCCTCCTTCCAGTTGTAGCTAGAAAACAAAGGAAGTTGGTGCTTCCAATGAATGTAATTCTTCAAGACATATAAGAAAAAACATTATGTGGTTTTCACCCGATTTGGGTTTCCACGTAAAACACTAGTGTACAGTATATGTGTGTGATTATTTATTTATTACTGCTCATTATTGGATAATAATTCTACATTGATATAACATTTGAAGAAAAAGGATTAAAATTACATTATTATTGATTCACCCCCCCTCTCAGTAATCCAACAACAACCTCTTCCGATTCCACCTACTATTTGGAAGGATATCTCTATGGATTTTATTACAGGCTTACCCAAATCGGGAAATAAATCAGTCATCGTGGTGGTTGTTGATCGCCTTTCCAAGTATGCTCATTTTTGTTCTCTTCAACACCCATTTATGCCATCCATGGTGGCTCAAATTTTCATGGATCAGGTCTTCAATCTTCATGGAATGCCACGCTCGATTGTTTTTTATCGCGACCCAACTTTCACAAGCAATTTTTGGCAAGAATTGTTCAAGATACAAGGCACCCATTTTCATCTCAGCACAACCTATCATCCCCAGACTGATGTTCAAAAGAAAGTTGTCAACAAGTGTTTGGAAACATATTTGAGGTGTTTTGCCTCAGAAAAACAAAATCAGTGGGCTCAATGGTTACCCCTAGTTGAATGGTGGTACAACACTTCATACCATACAACTACATGCATGACTCATTTTGATGCGGTATATGGATAGAAGCCACCTTCAGTTTTCTCATACTTACCTGGTGTCTCGAAGTTCCAGGTGGTTGAACAAACACTTACAGTTCAAGAGGCTATTCTCCATACCTGCAAAGATAATTTGGTCATGGCACAAAATCACATGAAGCAACAAGCAAATCAAGGTCACTCTGAACATCAATTTACAGAAGGGGATAAAGTGTTTCTTTGACTGCAACCTTACGAGCACTCTTCCCTCAAGTTCGATCATTGTAAGAAGCTAGCACACAAAATTTATGGTCCTTATACCATTCTCAAGAATGTGGTACAAGTAGCCTATCAGTTATCTTTTCCCAGCCATTTTAAGCTACATCTTGTTTTTCATGTTTCATGCTTAAAGAAGGTGATTGGAACTAAGTGTCAAATTCAAACCAACCTTCCCGAGTTAGCCGAAGAAGCATCCATTTGGATACATCCACAAACATTTTTGGACCAGCATGAGCATTGCCTGCATCAGAGAACCATCAAGGAAGTGTTAGTCCAGTGGAAAGATACAACTCCAGTAGATTCCACTTGGGAACCAGCTACCATTCTGCAATAATTTCCACATCTCAAGTCGTAACGACAAGGTTGTTTTTAAGGGGGAGGACATGTTAGGGTCCTAACCACACATAGGTAGAACAATATATTCGGATGTAATAAAGGTCAATATTAATAAGGCCTTGCAATAAAATAGAATAAGTCGAATGTAATAAGACCTAATAGAAGCTTCCGCTTCTAGAAGGATCTCCCTCTAGATGCTTCTTTTGATAGACATATTTAGTATAAATAGGAGTCTAGGGTATGAGAACCCTAGCTTGGAGATTATTTTAACAGATCTCTTCTCGACTGGAGGTTTTCCCCTCGAAGAGGCTAGTGAACATTGCTCTCAGAATCGAAGTGTTTTTTCTGTTGTTATTCTTATATCATTTCAGTGTTATTGTGGTGATTCCTCTGGTTATATTACTGTTATTCTACCATTTCTAGCATTTTATTTATGTTCTGCATACTTTTTATATTTGGTATATTGCATAGGCTCTCTATCCTAATAATCATAAAACTGGCTCACCAGCTTACAAAACACAGCATATACACAAAGGATCCCTGGCCTCAAAATCGCACACACTTAAGTTGTTGCGTGCGGTCCTAGAATGTGCACACTTCCTCATTTTACTGCGTAGTACATGCGCACACTATGCCATGAGAGATGCATACAAAAAATGATATCAAACAACTCACCAGCTTAAGTACATTTTCATTTACATTACAATTGGGTTCAGCCTAGGGATATTACAACTTATCCATTGAAGGTAGGTGGTTTAATCTTCTTAAATTCTCCCATAAATTCATCATGTTGTTTAGGTTTATTTTTTGTTCTTTGTTTAGGACTATAACTAATTTTAGTAGAAGTTTCGGTATCTTTTGTATCCTTATACACTGACTCTATCTCAGATTCAGGATACTCCAATTTTCTTGTTTTCTTCTTCGGCTGAGCTATCTTAGAGTTACTAGAATTTTTCCCCTTTATTTTTATCATTATTTTGATTGCACAATTTTTCTAGCAAAATTGCATTTAGTTCCTCTTGAGTCTTTAAAATTATTTCATTATCTTCTCTTAAAGTCTTTAGTTCTTCTCTCATATTTTTTACTGTCTTTATAATTTATGAATGGTTATCATTATTCATATCCACCCAAATATGTCCATCACCTAATTTCCCTTTTTCAAGATTCTCTTGATCAGGTTCTTCTCCCTGAGGCTTAGGTACTTCTGTCATTTTCCTACAAAATCAAATTATTTTTTTTCCTAGAGGTAAGAATAAAATCAAGACAATTTACATGTTAGATTTTTATGTGATAAGTCCCATAAAAAAAGGCCAAGTGTTGTAACCGACAACTATGATACCATTATGCCACACACCTCTAATTCCATTCACAATAATATATATATATATATATATATATATATATCATAATAATCTAATGATTTCTTGTCATTATAATTGTCGCATATATGTCTAATAATTTCCTTTATTCCTACCTTTATGTTTTTCTTGTTTTCCTTTAACATACGATAGTCTCATTATTCTTTCATCGTTTTATTATGAACGAGAAAACCATAGAGGAGAAATATTACATCAAATGTTCCTTCCAACTTCTTATAACTTATTATAGTATCTTATACCATAAGATAGTTGAAACAAACTTAACACTTAACGATTTAGTTCTTCATTATACATAGCATTTATAAATGCTAACTTAAGTCTTATTCAACTAAGAATAGGTACTTGATAAACCTATATATAATTGTTTTTACTAGCAGGGAATATGTTTCAAAATCTACTTGTTTATATATAAACTCATAACTATTGTGATTATGACCATATTCCATGTATAAGGGGTCGCATGAAGGTTTTTCTAATAGTTATAAAAAAAAAACTATGGTTATACATTCTCCATTCGACACTTTAACATAGTTTAAGGATTACAACCCTCTAATCGTATCATTATATATGAGTCAAGGAATTTTTGTATTGTGTATCCATGTTAAGGTAAGAACTTATAAAATGTTTCTAATTGTCTCTAATGTATTCTTTTCATCCTGATGTATATTATGTGGAATACAAAAGTATGGCTCTTACTTAAGGGGATTTATCACGGACTTCTATGAGGGAAACAATTTGTGTTATGGTACAGTTTCATAATTTAAAATATTACCAACTTTTCTTTGTTAAATAGAGTGTAATATAGAGCATTTACCATGAATCATTCCTACATGCACCACCTGTTGTTGGATTACTGAGAGGGGGGGTGAATCAGTAATAGAGAAATCTAATCCTTTTTAACCATATAATCCAAGTGTTATATCAATGTAGCATTATCATCCAATAACTGCAGAGTAAATAAGTAATGAACAAATGAACAATCATACACATACATAGTACACCAGTGTTTTACATGGAAACCCAAAATGGTAGAAAACCATATAATTCTTTTTCTTATATGTCTTGAAGAATTACATTCATTGGAAGCACCAACTTCCTTTGTTTTCTAGCTGCAACTGGAAGGAGGCTCCAACCCCCTGGTTTCTTAGGCTACAACCCAAGGGAAGCTCCAGCTCCCCAATTCTCTAGCTACATCTAGAAGGAGGCTACAACCCCCTAAGTTCTCCATCTACAATCGAAGGGTGGATACATCGACCTGTCCTTGCCCCATCCAACCACCCTTAAGTAGAAGTAGAATGATGGAACCATTGTCACACTATCACTGTGAGATATACCATTGTACAACTGTATCAATCTGTACCCTGACTTCCATCCAACCTGTACAACCTCCCTATAATCAATCTATACCAAAACTGAACATGTATAAAAAACAATACAATAGGTACGCGACTTGTAGTGTTGCAACACACCTTTTTACGTGCCCTATATGTTATGCAACCCGCATATGTACATGACCAAACTGTTATGCAACCTCTATATGCCTTCTGAAAACTAGGGTTTCCTTTCTCTGGAAAACTTATCACCCTATGTAACTTCTTTCACATAGATTTGTAACATTTCACTATATCCAAACTGTCACTGTACCCTATGCATGCATCCTCATAACCATTACCCAAAGCATATATATCTTTCTCTAGTCATGTGCCATATAGGTGTGTGTAGTCATGAACAAGTATAACATCCCTCACATGATATAGTCATCAAAACCTTTCTGATATTCATCCTCTCAATGCATCAACCACTTCACAAATACAATCTCTCAACCATGTACCACAAACCCTTATCCATATGCCAAGAAATACAAGATGTGCCTCAACAAGAAGTATCAATGATAAATATACCAGCACTGTATTTCTGTAGATCTAACTTATGCAGAAGATCACATGCATCCACTAGTCTCTCTAGGGAGAATCCTCAAAACTCCATAACCATTTCTCATGCATACATCAAAATCCAAATATTCATAGAAATAAGACATACCTTTTGAACCAATGGATAGATATGATGTATCTGAGCACTGTAGACCTTCCTGGGAGCTTGATCTTAGAATCTAGAACCTCTACATCTTCATCTCTTCAAGTTTCCATGGCTTTACCAACATGTACACACCCCAATACATTTCCAGCCCACGTACATACGCACCCTAATACACTGTCATCCCGCGTATACCTCAGTATGTACGCACCCTAATACACTGTCAACCCGCATACACCTCAGAAAATAGGGTTTTTTTGTATTCATTGTAATTCCGAGAATTTCTCCATCAACCCTTCGTACTACCTCAAAATTTTGCAACTTCATATGTATCAATGAGTATTTGCAATAAGCCTCACACAACAAAAGATATTCAATTTGTTCAAGTGTAATTAAATGAGAGAGCTTTGCCTCTTATTTATACTTTCATGTAGCATTACACTTTCCTTATTTTAGGGAGTTCTCCATTTACTTTATTTTTTAAATAAATTATTTTGAAAACACTTTGAATTTCTGGGGATTTTATATGACTCATGAGGATCCTCCAACTTCACATAGCCATAACTCTCTAACCATGAGGAATTATGTGATGTTCCACATGCCACCGAAAATGGCATGACAAGCACTATTCATCTAGGATAGTTTCACTGACAAATTCACTGACTTTCATCTCATTATTCCATAATTAAGCATGGGTTCTCTAACCATACTTATAGGATAACTCAATCCACAAAGCGTCTTCCCTTGAGTGATTTCACCATAAGGGGAACACTTTGGAGTTCATCCATTTGTACTTCTTATCAACCATGACAAGACAATAATGAGTCATATTTACATAAAAAAAACTTGGGTACATTACCCAAACCTTTGTGCTACTGACCTTTCTTCAAGAGTTGAAATCAATGAAAACCAATGTTAATCAACAATATCCCCCTTTGGCATTGATGGAAACACTTTGATGCAATACTTAAATCATGTTATGCAATATTGAAGTCATATCACTCATGCTACCCTTGGAACCATGCCTCTGTCCTCTGCATCTATGTGACCATTTCTCCCCCTGGAACCATGCCTATGTCCTCTGCATCTCATAAATCTCTCCCCCTTTGTCATCAATGGAAAAGGTATCTTCCCATCCGAGGCTTCTCCCCCTAACTTAACAGTCATCTTTATGGTGCTTTCTAATGTACATATAAGACATATAAGATAAGCATTCAAAAGAATTCATTTTGGAGTAGAAATAACTCTGAGTCTCTAGTGAAGATACTCAAAGGCTTCTCGTGGAAGTGGTTTTGTAAATATGTCTACCACTTGTTCTTTTGTGCCCACATACTCAACTCTGATGTTGTTTTCTACAACTTGTTCCCATAGAAAGTTATAATTGATTGGAATGTGATTTTTCTTGGAGTGCATCACTAGATTCTTTGAGATACTGATGGCGCTTGTATTATCACAATAGATTGGAATGGGCTCATCATACTCAACCTATATATCTGTCATATTTTGTTTCATCCAAAGAACATGTGTACAACATGTTGATGCTACAATATATTCTGCCTCGGTTGTAGATAAAGATATTGATGATTATTTCTTGCTTAACCATGATACAAAACACTCACCCAAGTAGAATGTTTCTCCATTGGTGCTTCGTCGGTCATTAATACAACCTGCCCAATATTCATCTGTGTAGGCAATAAGTGATAGATCCTTTCCTTTTGGATACCATAATCCAAACTCTTATTTTATTTTGAGATATCTGAAAATCCTTTTCACTACTAATACATGTGATTCCTTTGTTGATGCTTGAAATCATGCTACCTGTCCAACTTCCTACATTACAGATGGTTTGGATGTTGTCACATATAGTAGGCTTCCAATCATTGACTTCCATTGCCTTTTATCTGTAGACTTTGAATCATCATCTTTTCTCAACTTGCAACTGGTTTGCATGGAACTGATAACTGGTTTGAAATCTTCCATTCCGAACCTCTTTAGCATTTCTATGATATACTTGTTTTGAGAAATAAAAATTCCTTGGTTTCTTTGATGTATCTGAAGTCCCAGAAAGAAGGATAGTTCTCCAAGTAGTGACATTTCAAATTCATTATGCGTATCCTTTGAAAATTTATGGCTTAACCTGTCATCATCACTACCAAAAATAATATCATCAACATAAACTTCAATTAATAAAATATTACCTTGACTTACCTGGATGCAGAAGTTGTTGTCTTCACTTCATTTTATGAACCTTGACTGTTGTAGATATTTTTCCAGTCTAGAGTACCATGCTCTAGGAGCCTGTTTTAGACCATACAAGGCCTTCTTTAATTTACACACATAATATTCTTTCTCTGACAACTGAAATCCTTCTGTTTGTTCAATGTAGACTTCTTATTCAAGCTCCCCATTAAGAAAAGATGATTTTACGTCCATTTGATACACTTCAATATTTTTGGAGCATGCATAAGCTAAAAGAAATCGGATTGCTTCCATTCTGGAAACTAGGGAAAATGTCTCTTCAAATTTGATTCCTTCAACATGTGCATATCCTTTACATACCAATCTATCTTTTTTCCTTGTAACCTGTCCATATTCATTCAATGTATTCCTGTATACCCACTTTGTGTCGATCACATTCTTATCCTTTGGTCTGGGAACCAATTCCCAAGTGTCATTTTTCTATATTTGATCCAATTCTTCATCCATGGCCTTATTCCAAGATTCATCCTTGCTGGCCTATTCAAAACAGGATGGTTCAATCGTAGATGAGAGTGATAGGTGTGCTTTTTCTGGTGAACATATTCTTCTTCTAGTCTCAACTCATGCATCTTTGTTTCCAACAATCTGATCTGAAGGATGATTCTTCTGTACTCGTCTACTAGCTGTCTTTGGAGACACTTTTTGAACTTGATCTTTTTCTTCTATTGGATCCTCTTCATATTCCCCTTCTACTTTTTCATCTTTTGTTTCTTCTTCGTAAATTTGTTCCATTGATTCATTTTCTTATTCTTTTAATTCGTGTCTACCTGTTTCATCAATTGTTACATTGATGCTTTCCATGACTTTGTTCAATCTTAGGTTGTAACACTTGTGTGATTTCCTTGTACTTGAGTAACCAACAAGTACTCCTTTTTCCACATGAGATTAAAACTTTCCCATTCTTCCATCTTCTCTTTTGATGTAGCATTTTCTTCCAAAAACTATGAAGTGCTTCACATTTGTTGTTCTTCCTTTCCATAGCTCGTAGGGTGTTTTTTCATTGTTGTTTATGAGCATCAATTTTTTTTGAATCTGAATTGTTGTATGCACTGCCTGTGTCCAAAAAACAATTGTCAATTTGGAATCCATTAGCATTGTTCTATCCATTTCATGTACTGTCATGTTCTTTCTTTCAACAATTCCATTTTGTTGAGGTGTCCTAGCAATGAAGAATTTCTTTTTTATTCCATGACTATTGCAGTAGTCCATAAATTCCTTTGAAGTGAACTCTCTCCATTATCAGATCTTAGGCATTTAATTTTTGAATCCATTTCATTTTCAACCATTTCCCTGTAGATGTTGAAGTTTTCAAAAGATTCTGAGTTATTCTTGAGAAAGGAAACTGCAGTCATTCTTGTATAATCATCAACTAATAAAATACAATATTTCTCACCTTTTAAACCCTTTGTTGTAGTTGGTCCAACTAAATCAGTATGCATAATTTCCAATGGTATTTTCGTTCAATATTCCTTTGATTTGAACCCGGTCTTTGTTTGCTTTCCTGGTTGACAATGCTTGCATAAAGTGTTGGTTGGTTTCATGATCTGGGGCATTTCTATGAATGCTTCTCTTTTTCTGACCTTGACAAGGTTATCAAAATTTATGTGAACCATTCTTCTGTGCCATAGCCAACTTTCATCTTCCTTTCCTAAACAACACTTTTCATTTCCAATTTCACTTAACACATATATGTTGCTTGAAGTTCTCGCAGTTGTAGCAATCAATTTTCCCGAACCTTCTTTTCTTATCTCACACTTTTTTGAATCGAAAGTAACTTTATGACCTTGATCACACATTTGAATCACACTTAGAATATTATGTTTCATATCTTCTACTAGTAGAAAATTTTCTTCCTTTGTATTCTTGTTCCCAATTTTGACTATGTCTTTTCCAGTGATTTTAGTTGAATCATCTTTTTTGAAGGACACTAATCCATCTCTTTCCTTTCTTAATGTAAGAAACCTGTCTCTGTCACCTGTCATGTCTTTTGAACAACCACTGTCAACATACCAACCACGTTTCTTCTGCTTAGCTTGTAGAGTGAGTGTGCATTCTTCATTGTTGTATTGATTCTACTTCCTTATCCATGTCCTTTTATGAGGTTCTTGTTTGTGATTGTTGTTGTTTTGTTGTGGTTATCTAGGAGGAATTGTTATTCTGCAATCCTTGGCCATGTGTCCAAAGTTGTTATAGTTGTGGCATTCCACTTCAGTGCTCAATGATTCAAACTTATTGTAACTTCTTCTTTGTGTTTCACTAGGCCTTCTTGGATAACCCTTTTGTGTATGACTTTCAAAGTTGTTTATGTTCTTGTTGTTAGCTCTACAATTCATAGCTTTATGTCCAAAATTATTACATGCATAACATAAACCAAAAAATATAGTTTGATACCTGGGAGTTGAAAATCTTCTGAAAGGAGGCACTCTTATGAATCATTCTTCTTCCCGAGGCCTATCTGTTTCTGTCGATCGTTGATTCTGAAATATGAATTTTCTCAATGGAGGAGTGTCCCTGTAATTTTCTCTGTAGACCTTCCTATCCCCTTTGATTGTTTCTGCATAGCTTTTTGTATTTGTTTCTTGTTCTATTGTTTTGGAGCTTGATCCCTTTTCTGTCTAATTTTATCCAAGTCCGGACTTGTCACGATTAGGCCTTTGACTATTGATAATTTCATTCAAAACTTTTGAGATGTTCTACATATTTTTCTTTTGAATATGCTTTCTTAATGTGACAATTTATGCTTCCAAATTTTCAATGATCATGTCTCTTCCTTCTAGTTGTTCTTTGAGTACTTCAATTCTTTTATCTTCTTCAATTTGAACCTTCAAATTTGTGATCATTTGGTCTAACTTCTGAGTGTCTTCTTTCTTGTCTATTTATGCTTGTATCTTCTTGTTTTTCTTGTTTTCTCTTCTGATAACTTCTTTGGCACTCAATAATTCCTCTTGGTAGTCAACATCTGCCTCTTCAATTTCTTCTTCGACTTCTTCATATTCTTCTTCGAAGTCTTCTTTATCAGAGTCTTCTACTTCCATGAATAGAACTCTTTCTGTCTCACTATCACCGACTTCATCTTCATCTGATAATGAGATATCTTCTTTAGTGCATAAGCTTTTCTTGAAAACTTTCTTTGTGGTTCTTTTTCCTTTATATGTTTGTTTTCTTTTTTACTAACCTTCATCATTTCTCTTTTTATTATGACATTTGTTAGCAAAATCACCAATACCATCACAATTAAAACAAATTAAATGAAGCTTACCACTATACCTACCGTCGTTTCCCTTGTTCAGTCTTTTGACGAAGTTGGCCACTTCTTCATCATCTTCTGAGATGTCATTGTTGTTGTTATGTTCCTTTTCTTGTTGCTTTGATATTTTGGATGCTTTGAAGGATGCTTCTTTTACATCTAGATTTTCCTATTCAGTTATCATTTCATATGCTGTGAATATTCCATGTAGTTCGTCCATGCTTGGTGAGTTTATATCTAATGTTTCTTCTAGTGCTGATATCTTAGGGTCAAATCTCATAGGAAGAGATCTTAGTACCTTTTGAACAATTACATATTCTTCAATTTCTTCTCTGAATCCCATGATTGCATTTACTATTCCATCGACTTGTAAGAAGTAGGCTGCAATATTCTCATATTCCTTCATCTTTAGTTGTTCGAACTGACCTATGTAAGTTTGAATCTTTGTTTCTTTGACTTTTGAATATCCTTCGTAAATATTTCGAAGCTTGTCCCAAATATATTTGGTGTATTACAATTTGCAACTTTGGTGAATGTAGTTTAACTAAGACCATTTAGAAATGCATTTGTGGATTTGGAATTATTCTGACTCAGTTTCACTGCTTTGTCATTTGTTGGCGGAACTGTTGGTGCTATGTATCCATCTACAATTGATTACCAAATTTCAAATCCTTGTGCCTATATATATGTATTCATCCTTATGCTCTAAAAAGCATACTTTTGTCCATCAAACTGTGGTATTCCATTTTTATACAAGTTGTTTCTCTCCACGATCTACCTTTCAGTGGTTAAACTGATTTTTGAAAGAACCTGCTCTGATACCAATTATTGTATTACTGAGAGGGGGGGTGAATCATTAATAGAGAAATCTAATCCTTTTTAACCATATAATCCAAGTGTTATATCAATGTAGCATTATCATCCAATATGTTAGGGTCCTAACCCGCACATAGGTAGAAAAATATATTTGGATGTAATAAAGGTCAATATTAATAAGGCCTTTCAATAAAATAGAATAAGGCGGATGTAAGAAGACCTAATAGATGCTTCCGCTTCTAGAAGGATCTTCCTCTAGATGCTTCTTTTTAGTATAAATAGGAGTCGAGTGTATGAGAACCCTAGCTTAGATATTATTGTAATAGAGCTATTCTCAACTGGAGGTTGCCCCCTCGAAGAGGCCCATGAACATGTTGATTAAGGTTGGTTGTCATTGATGTCAACCCTTGAAGAAAGACCCGTAGCAAAAAGTTTTGGCTAATGGACCCAATAGTGTTTGATGTAAATATGACTCATTATTGTTTTTTCATGGTTGATAAGAAGTAAATATGGATGAACTCAAAAGTGGTCCCATTATGGTGAAAGCCCTCACGGGAAGACGCTTTGTGGAGTAAGAGAACCCATGCTTAATTATGGAATAATGAGATGAAGGAAAGTGAATTTGTTAGGGAAAATA
>JZKD02S1621669.1:303661-340254 GCA_000966675.3 Picea glauca | reverse complement strand
TATATAATATAGCTTCAAGATTGTTGTCTATGTTTTTATTGGTCTATAACTTAGTACAAATTCCTCATTTGGATACATACAATCCTCATTTTTTTTGTTCTTCAATTTTATTGAACTTTGATTCCTTAGTACATATTTCTTGTTTGAATAAATTTCCCAATTTAATAACTATATTTACTCATGGTTTTTATTTGGTTTGTTACATGTAATACGATTCTATTCGTAGATCTAGCAACATAATGAATATTGTTTTTCTTTCAACAATATTTCTGTATGAACCTATTGTATGCATTTATTTTCTCATAAAATCACATAGATCTAATACCATTATGACTTATTTATGCCTTAAAATACTTCATAACCAATAATCTTGATCATGGTAACACAATAATACACAATAAAAATTCATATCGGCATATTCATAATAAAGAAGTAAAACCTAGAACTTGGGGAAACCACACGTTGAAGACTCTGTTCCTCCCAAATGTAGACTAGAGTCTCCGTCAATCTCTGTCACCCCCAAGTTGAGTTCAGAATACAATGGGTTTCCTACGTGGCCTCTTGAAAAATTATGAATACCAGCTTGTTGTGTGTAATAATAGAATTTATCTGTGTCAAGTCAAAATCAGTGCATAGCCTTTTGAAGTGATCGGTACGCATCATAGGGGGGGTGTGGGGGAGATTTCCCCCCCACAACTGTCACCAGGGGGGTCCATGATCCAGATTTTGTGAGAAGAAAAAAATGAATACAAATTATTAACAAGTGATTAACACAAAATAATAGATATACACTAAAATTGGTTTTCTATTCAATAACGAAATAAGTTGAAACTGTAAAATGCAGCGGAAACAAGCTTGCTTGAATGGTGGCGGCTTATCTCTGAGAAGAGATGTGATGGTTGTGCGCATTCTCAAGAATATGATTACAATGAGGCTATGAAGGCCTTTTTACAATAAGAAGGAATATCAAAAAACCTAGACATCCAAAAACCTAACCCTAGGAGATGAAGCGCCAAAAGTCATGTGGGCTCTGTTTGGGTAAAATAGTACATCAACTTCCCGGGGTCGTAACTTTTGCATACGATCTCCATTTTAGGCGTATGATAGCCTATTGGAAAGGTATCATTGAGGAGATTCATTTTAGGTGTACAATTGAAGGAACTTCCATTTTACAAACCTATTTTCCCCAAAAAACCATCATTTAGGGCCTCAAAACAGCTCTGGAAGTGAAAACTGCTAAAAATAATAAATTACCAAAATTGCCAAAAACCTGTTTTGATCCAGTTGGAAAAGGTGGGTTTCCACCGTTATCCATCTAGACCAATCCTCCCTCCTTAGGAATAAATGGTCTCTATTGTGTTGGGGTCCCGCATCAGATGAGGAAATTTCTATTGAATTTGGCCCTGGGTGAGCCACTTGCCTTGGTGCAGGAGTTGCCCTTCTTTGACAACTGGATAAGATGGATCCTTTGTTGCCAAGTTCCCTTGATATGTGTGTCCAAAATATGATGATTGGATGTCTATTTTATGTCTTTGGGGTTGAGCTCTATTGGTGTCAGTTGTTCTGCTACTTTTGAGGTGTCCAATAATGGTGGAAAATAAGGGCGAAGGAGATCCGCATTGAACATTGGGTGCAGGCCAAGGAAAAGAAGAATGTTGAGCTCAAAATAATTATCCCCTATGGCCTTGGTGATAGTGTATGGCCCATAACAGAGTGGTCGAAGCTTTCGATGGGGTCCTGAAAGGCATTCTTTTTGCAAGTGCAACCAAACTATATCTCCCACCTCAAACTTATGTGGCACCTGATGTTGAACATGGCATTGTTTGTACTTGTCATTGGACTTTTGTAGGATATCCTGAACCTATTGGTGGATGTGATGGATCCTCTCAATAAACCCGGTGGCTTTGACAGCTTCATTTGGAGCAGGAAATGATTCGGTCAAGGTGACTGCAAGAGGAAGTGCAACATCTATGGGACCCAATGGTTGGAATTTCAACCCCACCAGAAAGGGTTTGTGGTCGGTTGAGCTATGAAGGGATTGGTTGTAGCTATGTTGGACATAGGTAAGGCTCCCATCCCATGTGCAAGGGTTATTTTAATTATACATGCGAAGGATATGCACAATCATTTGATTTACAACCTCGGTTTAGCCATCTGTCTGGGGGTGGAAGGCCATGGATTTGGTGAGCTTGGTGTATGTTATCAGATAAATCGGTAGGTGTGGACACTAACAGATCTCCCTAGATCCACCTAGATCTAGAACAAAACAAGACATGACATGACTCTTTCTCTAAGTTGCAGTCATTGAATCTACTACTAAGGAGGAATGAGTGACATACATTTATATCGCTTCCTTAGGTCTCTGTTGTTCCTACTTCGCTCCAGTGCTCTTATGAAATCAGGTCCAAGACAACACAAACCAACCAAAGCGAAGATAGAAAAGTAAATTCAATGTCAACCTATGCATATGATCAAGGAATTATGCAATAAAATAAGAGTGATTTTATGGGAAAGGGACATGTCACTGTATTATATTAAATGAAAGTAGAAGATACAACTAGATTGCCTTGATGTCATAAGATTCTTTTCAATAGCCCTTGGTTCCATCACACACACTTGCTCTACGTTTGCATGAAGAAGATCTAGTACAACTTGATAGACCAAATAGAGTCTTCAAGCTTCTATCCAACCATATTTCTCCACACAATTCTTTCACCAATTCTTCATTCAATCTTGCTTAACCTTTTCCATGAGAAACCTTTCCATATATAGGAGAAGGAGAGATGGTTAAATGGATGAGGATGATCCCACTAAATCTGAGAAGTCAGTAGGATCCCAACCATGCGAATTCCAACTCATTTTCAAGAATATTCCCTTCTAGAACCTCTGTGACCTCTTCTCTTTTCCAAGATTTGAAACAGGTTCGCACCCTACCTATTGAGAAGACTGCGAACAATTCGCACCCTAAGTTTGGGTTGCCTACGAGAATGAAGGATTTTCGCACCCTGTAACATAGGTAGTCTGCAAACTCATCTTAAAAATGTGCTTTTTGGAAGAAGACAGTAGTCACTTTTCTCAGGAAAAAAGTCCTTATGAGAGCCTGAATACATCACTTGTAGAGACATCACCAGAGTGACCAAAATAATGTGTAACAAAATGCCCCCCAAAGTATGAGGTTGGAACCTATGACAACCAAAATACTTTGTAAAATTTGTGTGTGTGTCAGAAACAAGGAGCACACCTAATTGGAAACCTTTAAACAACCAAGCATCTACAGAATATAATACCAGTTCTGAGGTAGGCATTCCCATGCTCAGATCACAAACGAATGGAATCATAAATGTAGGTCATGGCCACCAATCATACACTGTGGATCCATGTCGTCAAAATGCTACATAGCCACCAGGAATACACTATGGATCTATGTGAGAGGACTTAAATAATGACATAGCCACATGACATACAAAGTGTATCTATGTGTCGATACAAATCATACATACTCCATCGCAGCCTGGATCAAAAATATGAGACCCAGGGTATTCAATCCCAGCACCTGAAAGTATGAATCTAGCCATCCGATTACATGTGCTGAAGTCGAACATGGTAGAAACCACTTGATTACCAATCATTGATGAAAATCATTAACAAGTGAAAGGGAAATCATCGTTGATGTCAATGACTCCCAAGGTATCGAAGTACAATCTGAATGAATGTGAATGAATGAGATGAAGTCGAGCACTCGGCAGAATCTCTCGATCAGGGATCAATGATGTGAAATCCCTGTCGAAAACGAAGAGACCTGCCATTAAGGAAAGCAGTTTCCAAGGTACTAAATGATTTCTAAGTCTCATTTCCGGATAATGAGTTGGATTCGATGGAACAAGGCTCGTCACAGGAGGGCCTTTATGTATCCCCCATCAATGACACAAAATAAGTAACAGATTTTGAGGGTGAAACAAAGTATGAATACGCGTTGAAATGGACACAGGAAAGGCCGACATAGTAAGAGTGGACAACTACAAATGGCCGACTCAATAGAGGGCTCGTGTGAACTTCTCTTCAACATAGGAATTACACGACCAAGGACTTGGCAACACTGACTCAAAGACGACCCAAGATATGACCTTGTAACAAGTCGAACGAGAGACAAATGGATTTCCCAACCCAGATTCAAATGACGAATAGGGGGTGTCATGTTCAAGAGAGACACTTACTTCCATTAATATGAATACAAAAACATATCCCTTTCCCAAAATTTCCCCCACCATTTCTGGCAAGTACCTCTTTATTTTTACACAAGCTTGAGGAGGATAACATATGCTTGTCGATGTAAGCTCATCCTTCGGACGAGTCTCTCGGAGTATATTTAAAAAACCCTAGGAAGGAGTGGTTTGGTCCCATTGCGGGCCTTTTGATGTTTGTTTAACAAGTCCAAGGATAGAAAACTCGGGGTTTTTTCATGTTTTGAGAGTCTGAAAAACACTTAAAGAGAACCCTCCCAGTTCCTTTTTTTTAAAAGAGTTTTACGAGACCGAAAAGGTGATAAACTATCGTCCGTTGAACATTTTCTTCAAATACTTTAATGAGCATGAAAAGAACAAGATCTCTTGGCAATATTTTCATTTTTATGGAGCGTGAAAAGAGCTTAAAGGATACTCCTTTACATTCGTCATTTTTGTGTTACCATGACAAATTTGAAAAGACGAGAAAAAGTATACTCGGTTACGTTCTCATATATTTTCGAGGGTGAGAACGAACGAAGACTAAGCTCGAGGTTTTTTCTAAAAAACCCTAAAAAAGTAGTCGTACATGCGACAAAAATAAAAAACACCCACAACCCCTCATTCGGACTTTGAAGTTTCTATATATGCAAAAAACCACTCACAAGGCTATTAGGGTATTAGGTTTTATAAACAAAGAAACAAAAATAATATAAAAAATCAATAAAAAATAGTAAAAAGTGAATAAATATGGGTGAAAAGGAATGTTTACCATTTCATTGTTACTTTGCCCAAAAACTTGTCCAACATACCTCATTTTCCCCCAAATTTCTTTGCTTGATTACATGAGGCACAAGCGATCATTCGGCGAACGGTTTCAACCAACAAGGTAATCTCTTGATTCTCTAACTTTTCCATGGTTTATTTTTGGTTTTTATTGGCAATGTTTTGGGTTTTGAGTCCATTTTAGGGTCGAAACATGCACCCAAGCATTCTCACAGGTGGGTCATGCGGAACTTGCGAGAATCTAATATTCTCGTAGGTGGCCTTCATGGCACCTGCGAGAATCTCGCACTGTGCAAAAGGTCCACCTGTGGGGGCCAAAAAATGGATTTTAAAGTGAGGTTTTTCTCAATAAAAATTATGCAAGAATTTAAAACAAGTTGTTGACTTCCCTCTCATGGCTATTTTGCAGGTGTTTGACCATCACGATGTTGGAATGGAGAGAAAGAGAACATGAGGAGGATGTTTCCATTGCCAGGAATGACCAAGGTACAGTCGTTGCCCTCTGGGATTGTGGGCTCTTGAAATTTTTCAGGATCCCAGGCATGAGAGCCCAACTCAGGTTGTTGGAATACCTGGTCCACATGTGGGATGTGGATGAATAGTTATTTCATGTGAGAGTCCATACACTGACAATAGATATCGAGAATATCTATTTTCTAATGGGGTTGTCACGACATGGATACCATGCTACTTTGAATGAAGGTAGAGGCGGAAGACTCCCTATGAGCGAGTATTGTCACCAATATTGTGTTCCTGAGGTAGAGAGAAGCAATGGTAAGGTTTCCATTTGTGGGGTCCAAGATCTGACCCTATGGACCATCTTGTTTACTATTGCATGCATGGTTGGGAGCACACCTCTGCACATGGCTCTCCAGAGCTATTTTCAATATGCCATAGAGTGCACAGAGCCTCGGGTTTTCAATTGGTTGGATGCAGTTCTCCGCAGTATGAAGAGACAATTGATGAAGTGCAGAAAGGGTGACTTGAAGCAGTTTGGGTACGGGTCACTTTTGGTGTCATTCTTCCTCGAGAGAGTCCCACTGCTGCGACTATAGGTTGATTTGGTTTTACCGACCCCACAGGATCCGAGGATGTTGAGGTGGTGTAACCTCATGGATCGACATGTAGCAAGGCCTATAATCAAGTATAATGATTCATTTTTTGACTGGTTGAGGCCCCAGATGCTGATGAATGACAACTACGCATATGTTGGTTTGGATTTCCGAGGGGATCCGGATTTGGCCCTGCCTGAGGATGCTCAGTGGGGTGACTTAGGTAAGAAGTACACATTTTTTTCTTTTTAAATATTTTTGCAAATTTTATCATATGAAATGTTTTTATGTTTATCCAAGAACTAATCCAAAAATTTCTTTTTGATGACACAGATGTGGGGCCGTATCAACCTCTAGGAACGTATCCCATTCAAAGGTGAGGAGAAGTGGATCTAGTGGCAAGATGGTATTCCGAAGACTATGAGGCAATGGAATGGAAATTAGAGGGGTTGAATGCAGATGTCCCGGATATTGCTATTGGGGAGATCCCGAGACGTTACCAACACCATACTGTGGGCATGTCTGAGTCTCTCAATCGAATGCTCCATAGGGTAGCCCGAGCAGTTGTGTGTTATCGTGAGCGTCATCCGTGATGTTATTTTGTAGAAGCTATGGGCTTCATATTTTGAGATTTTGATCCTTGCACATAAACTTTTTGTAAAAACTAATGTTCATTATATACATATATACGGCTTCTACCGGATTATTTTGTGTTGTGTTATACATGTGATGTGTGATTGGTTTATAAATGTCCCAAATGTCTATCTAACACATAGTTAGCTAATGCATCAGTCAATGTATTTAGACATCTAGGAATGTGTTGATATTCGATATAATCAAAATAACGTTTCAAGAGGCGAATTTGTAAATATAAATGTAATAAAGTAGGACTTTGGATAGCATAGACATTACTTAACTGTAGTACTACTAGCTGCAAATCGAGTCGTATAATTAGGTGGCGGATATCAAGAAAAATAGAATCAATCAACAATTCAATGATGACGCTATATTCTGCAATATTATTGGTCGCATGACCGAGGCACACACCTCATAGACTGATAAGTTAGTTTGTAGGGGCATAGATTGCCCATGCAGCGGAAGCAAGGTTCTGAGTACTACGTCTAGTGCCATCGGCAAAGCCAATGTGGGGTGGGGAAGACTCTAACATATGGAAACCAGGCACAATGCAAGATAAGCGGTCAAGGGAAGAGACCAAATAATGAAAAAGCATACTAAAGTAACACACAAAAAGTATGATACAATAAAATACAAGCACTCATGCACAGGTGATCTTAAGCATAGTACTTCTTTAAGTACAACCCATTTATGAGTTCACTCAAAGGGATACTGTCGTAGTCCACCAACTCATAAGATCCTTTCTCGAAAACTCACCTGACGATGTAAGGACCTCGCCACATAGCTTCAAATTTTCTAGCTCCTAGCATATCTCGATCTTGTTCGTAAAGGAGAACCAGATCATCTTCGGAGAAAACACGTGTCTTGACATGTTTGTCGTATTGGGCTTTGACGCGTTTCTTCTAGACTTCTATAACTAGGGTGGCGTCGCGATGGGTTTTGTCTAATTGCATGAGATACAACAGACGTTCTTCTTCGGCAGAAATTTTTGGGAGAAGTTCAACGGCTAGTTTTAGGGAGGGTATCTCACATTCAATCGAAAAGATGGCTTCTATACCATAGACTAACTGAAATGGTGTAAACCCGGTAGCAGACTTAACGGATGTCTGGTAAGCCCACAATGCTAAAAACAACATCGTGTACAACTCATTTTGTGAATCCCTATCTGTTATCTGCAATTTTGGTCATTGTGATGATTTCATGATGATGTTGTGATGATGTTGTGATGATAAAAAATCAAGCTCTTCACTAAGAATACTTTCCTGAAAGAAGTTACATTTGTCTTCTTCCAAAAATCATGCTTTTAAGGGATGTTCGCAGGCTACCTATGTATTTGCCTGCGAGAATGCCTGATTCTCGCAGGCTTCTTTAAGCTGGGGTGCGAACCTCTCGCACTATAACTAATAACCAGGGTGCGAACATGTTCCAAAGGAAGGAAAAAGATAAAATCTCGAATCTTCTAGAAGGGAATCTTCTAGAAACATGAGTTGGCTTCGAATGGTTATTCAGGTGCTGGCATTCCAGATATCTTGGGATCATTTCTTATCCAAGTAACTAATCTATATTCTCCTATATATTGAGGATATTGCTCATGGAAAGGGTTAAGCAAACAAGCAACAAGCTAGCAAGAGATTGATTGGAGAACTAGTGCAAGACTATATGGAGGACTGATGCTACAGCAGCAAGAGACAACAGCAAGGTCATCACAAGTGGTTGATTTTCTTCATGCATGAGCAAGTGTGTGTGTCAGAGCTAGGAGCCATCGAAAGGAGACCTACGATGTCAAGGCTCAGGTTGTAAGTTTCACTTTCAATTAATTCAATACAGTAATATGTCCCTTTCCCATAAAGATGATGTCACTTTATTACATAACTCCTTGATCATATGTATAGACTAGTTATTGAATATATTGATCTGCCTTCACTTCGATTGGTTTGAACTGTCGTGATCTGAACGAGACAAGAGCATCGGAGCGAATCTTGGAACAATAGAGACATAAGGAAAGCGTTCATAAGGTATGTCCATAATCCTTACCTCTTAGTTCATTCAATAGGCTAGATCTAGGGAAAGTGTATTATTATGTCCTGTTTTGTTCTAGATCCAGGTGGATCTAGGGAGATCAGTTTGTGTCCGCACTCACAGATTTATCCTATAACAAAATTGGCGACTCCACTGGGGATCTATTCCCTTTTTTCTTTATGGTTTTTGAATTTTCTATGGCAATTTGCTCTATTTTCACTTTTCTCCCTTTTTGTCAGTGTCTGAGTCCTCAGGATATCCTGAGAGACCTTTTGGGTCTATAAGCCAACTTGAATTTTGCTTTCATTTTCAAATTTTTCATTATCTTTAGGGATTCTCGCACTGTGTCCATTGACAGCCTGCGAGAACCAGTCAAGTTCGCACTCTACATATATAGTCCAGTGCGAACAACTCGCACTTTGCTCCACAGTGGCCTGCGAGAACACTATCTTCTCGCACTGTGTATCACTGCTGGCCTGCGAGCAGATTTTTGAAAATTTTGGAAATTAATTTTTGACTTTTTCAATTGCTCAGAACAGTTAAATTGTGTCTTTTTGGCTTATTAGATCATTGATTTATATATCTCTTGCCTTAGTTTGCTTGTTGGAACAATTTAGGGTTTCTAGGTCTTTCTTGCCCTTGGTAGCTTGACTTTCGTTTCTTGGCTCTGTTTGGCATTTTATTTCTCCCTGACTTCTGGAGTTAAGTGTGTCTGATTGACTGGGAACCAGTGATTGGTAGAGAGTCAAGTGCTTTGTGTTTCTCATGTGCTTGGTGGTTCGAAAGGACATTTTTCATTTGCATTGAGGAACTCATTGGTTTTCTTTTTGTTTTTACTTTCGTTGAAAGCATTGGATTGGTTTGTTTGTTTGGGTCTTTATGATTTGGTTTTCTTTTCTCATTGATTAGAGTTCTTCTTGGAAAGTGAACAGCAAGTTTTCTTTCAAGATTTTGTTTTTGTCATTTCGAAAACATTGAAAAATCAAATTTTAGAGCTTATTGAAGTATTTGAAAGAGACATATAGAAATTGCTCATCGATATATGATTGTTGGCATTGACATCTGAAAGGAAATTGAACATTGCATTTGCATTATAGTATTGAGATTGATTCAGAAACTGTTCTCTCTCTCCCATAACTAGGATTCATGGAATGAAAAGGATTATATTTCATCGTTACCCTTGCATTATTTGGGTCAGAGTCATACATCATGAGTTTCACTTCCGTTACCTTTGAGTAAACAACAGCTTTTAAAAACATTGCGTAATATTAAAATTGATCTAGTAACTTTTTCTAGGGCTCTTTTACACCAACATTTAGCTAGGCTAGTGCTTTGGAGTAGGCAGAGAGATACACTCTCCAAAAGCTCAAAAACACATAATAGCATCTTGAGTTAGGGAGTGTTAAATTCCATTGGCAACATATTGTCCTGGGACGCCCTTCTAACACAAGGGTCAAGCACTAGGTCGCATTGGTGTTGGCAGAGTTACTAACCCTGCTTTGTTGACATTGGTGTATATATTGCACGTATTACGGGGATCACTCCGAGGTATACCCACAATTTTGAGTGGAAGCCTTTGAGTTGGTTTCGAGCTAGATACCCTGCCCTTGCATGTGGATCGAACTGACGACTGTTCCCCCAGGCTGTACTGTTGTTTTTGGTGACCTTAGTGGCCTTTCTCTCTAGGTTCTTACCCAAGGTGACTGTGGAGGGGAAAGTCTTCACGGTACCTAGAATTGACGTTGATCAAACTCACTCGGGCTCCTTGGAGAGTATACCCACGATTATGTGTGGGAGCTTGCACCAAGTAAGTCTGTTAAGTAGGTCGTCAACGTAACTTTTCCACCTTAGCCCCGCCCCTTCTCGTCTTGTTCTTGCGACATTGGATTTCATCACCAACTAGTGGCTTCGATATTAGAAGGTATTGATTGCTTGGTGATTGATTCTAGATTTTGTTTACTAGTGTGTGTTGTTTGTTTGTCGAAGTTGACCATAGGATTTTCATTGCGGAGTTTGTTAAGTGTTTACAATTTCTCTCCCATGACGTTCACGTAGGATGCAAGGTTTATCCCTGGAACATCCAGACGTTTCAAAACCCTTGCATACAACAACACCTGAGGGTACCCCTGAGGACTCTCCTCGTCAGGGTGAAATCCCCCTTGTTACTCTACCACACGTGGACATAAGTGAAGTCCAAGACGTTTCTACACCACCTCCACAAGTAGAATGCACTGATCCTCTATGTGATTTTCGAATTACCAATACTATATTTGACTATCGCATTTGTCATGGTGAACGACCTGTTGGACGAGTAAATCCTTCTGAAGAAACCGTTGTTACATATTCTGAGTCAACTGTTGCACCTTCTCACGGTGTAGTAGGCCAAGATCCTTTTTGGTCCGGTAATTTCCGTCGAGTTCTTTTCGGTACAGAGTCATCCCCTGTTTATGAAATCAACCCTCATGTGTCTCCTGAGACAGAGACTACACCTGAGACTACCACTTATCGTTTTGTTCTTCCTCCCGAGATGGCCCATCTTGCGGATACTATGAGTGTCCAAACCGGAATTACTGCAACTACTCTTCCTCCTATCAATACCCAGCGAATGCCTGAGGCTAATCCAAATTTACCCCCTAGTTACCATGCGTTGAATCCTTTGTTGAATGTTTCCCATCCAACGCCTCCACAAATCCCAGGCGGTTCTCCAGGTGGTCCTCCTTTTCCTGGGCATCCTATTCCCGGTTTCATTCCGACACTCCCTCAGTTTCCTACTGGCAATCCTAATCCTAGTGGCACTTTTCCGACCGTTGCACCCAACTTGTAGGTTCCCGTGGGTGGACAGGGTGGTATGGTTCCTTTTCCTTTTCCTTTTCCTTTCCCCGGACACACCACAGTTACTACACAACCTACGGTTGGCACACAACTTCTGGGTGGAACTATACCTGCTGTAGGGGGACCAACTTCACCTTTTGGACAAAACATACCTCCTGACTTGGCCCAGTATTGGACTCAACTTTTACAAAACTTTCCTCAAAGTGCTAGGGGGCAGCAAGTTGTCCCTACAGTGGGTCAACCTTATCCAGGGGTAACTAATCCTATTTGGGGTTCGATTCATACTAATCAACCTCAGGTCCCTACTCAAACTCAAGGTCATAATCCTTAGGGTTACTATCCTATCTAGCCACCGCCGAATCAGCAAGAGCCTTCCCTCTATGGACAGTCTGCTTACGGTCCTACTAGTCTGCCGACAAGGCTTCCACCCCAAAGCCACCAGTATCCGCAAGTAAACCAACAGTTGCCTTTCCTCGCCACCTTGGATTTTCCAGACTTGTCTAGGATCCTCAATGATCCTATTCGTCACTCTCCCCAATGGCATGTCATCCCTACTAAACTCACATCGGATATTTCGAAATTCGATGGCACGGCGGGAGAGGACCCAAATAATCATGTCATGAATTTTCATTTATGGTGTTCATCCAACTGGCTGATGGATGACTCCATTTGTCTACGTCTTTTTCAACGAACCCTCACAGGTTCCACTGCGAAGTGGTATATTGAATTACCACGAGGTTTCTTTTCTGATTTCAACACCCTAGCTATGGCTTTTCTCACACACTACAACTCTCTCCACCAAATCCACCTACGAACGGTCCTCTTCATCTCGAAAGACCGAGCCTTGATACAGTCTTACGACCTCCAAAAGGTGTTGTTAAGAAGTCGACATTCAATCCTCATGCCCGTGCGGCCCAGAACTATAGCATTGTCGAAGATCTAGCCCAAGCACCTTCAACGATGTCTGCCCTGGAAGTCCTTCAGTCTTGTCTTGTGCAATGAAGGGCTCTGTTGAAAGCCATAGGTGGAATTGATCCTACAGATACGAATTTGATAGTCTTTGACTTGGAAGACCATCTTCCAAGTTTACCCCCACAGCTTTCTTTTCAAATACAAGTTGTTGTGTTCTTCCGTCGTTGCCGGTTACTCTCGAAGGTAAGACCGTCCAAGTTGAAGTGGAAGTTTTCGATGCTCCCCTAGATTATAATCTTCTTCTTGGCCGTAGCTGGGTAGATTCTATGCGAGCTGTTGTGTCAACACTGTTCCATGTAGTCCGTTTTCCCCATCAAGGAAAGATCATTACGGTTGATCAACTTGCCTTCTTTAATTCCGATACTCGCACCGAAAACGTGTCGTTCATAGCTAAAACCCCACCGGGTTACGAGAATGTTGGAGTTGGTCTTTTAAAGGACTCTTCGTTAATGGGTACTTTTCCCATACCACCACCACCTGATATTCTATGCCTGTTAGTTGCTTCGATTAATATGATCTCCATCGTTCCTTATGAACTTCCAGTGTCTTTTGACCCATGGATAGTCCTTGATCCTGGAGATCATCCTCGTTTCGGCGACGTCATGTCGTTAAGTCCGGTTGAGTCTGCTTATCGCGCGATTCAATCGGCAACACCTTCTCCACCCTCTCTTGAGGAGTTGTCTCCCAATCCTTTCCATGTCATATTCCCCACTGACGAGATGATCATGTCTGTTATGGCCGATACACCTTGGGACGATGGACATCATCGTTCCATACTGTTTCTGGAACAACACACTCTTGAGAATTACCAGTGGATTTCGACTCCGTCGACCTTTGTTGTCATAACGAACATTCCCGTATCTACACGTGATGTGTTTACAAAAGGGAACCTCAACAATATCTCTCCCACGATACCCATTGATATTTCAGTTAAACCTGGGATAGTTGAAAATGTTCACATTGGAGCTTCGTGTTCTCCAGAGGAAATTGTCACCTATACTGTGTTGTTCAAAGAATTTCATGATATCTTTGCCTGGAGTTACGAAGAGATGCTGGGTATCGACCCTACCATTTTCGTGCATGAGATCAAAACGTACCCTAGAGCTAAACCAGTATGGCAGCACCTCCGCCCTGTCCATCCACGTAAAGCGGCAGCTATCAAACTCGAAGTTGAAAAACTTCTCAAAGCCGGTTTTATTTATCCCGTGGCTTTGACAGAATGGGTTTCCAACCCCGTACCGATTGACAAGAAAGGTGGTAGTATACGTGTTTGTGATGATTATCGGGATATTAACAAATCCTGTCTAAAGGACAACTTTCCAACCCCTTTTGTCGACCAGAACGTCGATGACTGTGCCGACAGTGAAATTGTTTCGCTCATGGATGGATTCTCCGGCTATAATCAAATCAACATCGCTCCTGAGGACCAACATAAAACTGCTTGTATTTGTCCTTGGGGTACTTTCGCCTACAGAAAACTTCCATTCGGTCTTAAGAACATAGGTGCTACTTTTCAGCGTGCTATGTCCTATGCGTTTCACGACATAAAGCATATCGTTCAACCTTATTTGGACGATTTGCCAGCTCATTCTTTACGCCGAGTCGATCACTCTGATCATCTCCAAGCAATTTTCGTTCGTTTTCGGTTCTATCGCATTCGTCTAAACCCTCATAAGTGCATCTTTTGCGTAGATTCCGACCGTCTTCTCGGGTTCATTGTTTCATGTCAGGGGATCCGGGTAGATCCTATTAAGGTTGAGGCGATTCTTAATCTCCCTCCTCCTTCTTCACTGCACCAGTTACAAAGTTTGCAGGGGAAAGAAAACTTTCTTCGTCGTTTCATTCCGAATTACACTGAGATTACTCGTGGTTTCACATGTCTTCTAAAGAAAGGTTCAGAGTTTGTCTGGGATAAGGTTGCTAACAACGCTTTTGAATCTTTAAAATTGTCCCTCACGAAAGCTCCTCTTCTTTTCCCTCTGGATTATAGTCGGGATTACTTTCTTTATCTAGCTGCTTCCGAGTACACTATCGGCATGGTCCTCGTTCAGGAGGATGATAACCACGATGAACATGTTATCTATTAATTGAGTAGAAGTTTATCATCCACGGAAATCAAGTGCCAACATGTTGAGAAGCTGGCTTTGGCTGCTGTTCAAGCAGTTCAACGTTTTTGTCATTATATTCTCTCTAGGAAAACTACGATGATTTCACACTGTAACCCTATGCAACATATACTGACACGTCAATTGTTGGGGGAAAGTACTCCAAGTGGATTGTTATTCTCCAGGAGTTCGTTTTGGAATTCGATCGCGCCACGTCGAAGAAATCCCTAGTTTTCGCTGAGTTAATTTGTGATTTTCCCCACACTGCCACGGAAAAAGTAGCAGTCGATTCGTTACCTGACGAGTCACTTTTCCTTATCAGTACCGACGATATTTGGTATGGAGATATCATTATATATCTCCAAACTCAAACGTTCTGGCCTGCTTTGTCTAGTGCTGAACGACGTCGCGTCCGTTATCAAGCACGTCATTATATTATCCTCGGTGATACTCTATATCGTCGAGGCATTGACTCTGTCTTTCGGCATTGTTTGACTTTTGAAGAAGCTGAGAAAACTTTGAATCACTGCCATTCAGGAGCCTGTGGTGGTCATATGTCTGGGTATGCTACTGCCCAGAAGATCTTACGTGCAGGTTACTTTTGGCCTTCCTTGTTCAAGGATTGCATTACTGCTATTCAGAAGTGTCACGCCTGCTAGACTTATAATCAGAAGATCCGATCGCATCCTGCTCCCCTTCATCCTGTAGTCTCAGTAGGTCCTTTTGCTAAATGGGGCATTGATTTCATGACATGTCACCCTCACTCGGCCGGGGGGCATGGTTACATTATTGTAGCTATTGATTGTTTCACAAAGTGGGCCGAGGCGATGCTGACATTCGACAATACTGGGAAGACTGCAGCCTTATTCCTTTTCAACCATGTCATCATTCGTTTTGGTGTTACTCAGGCTATCGTTACCGATCATGGTAGTCATTTTAGGAATTATATGATGTCTGAACTTACAGATAAGTTGGGCCTTCGTCATGACAGCTCAACACCCTATTATCCACATGCTAATGGCCAGGTCGAAGCCATCAAAAAAGTTCTTATAACTATGATTCGACAGATGATAGAAATCCATAAAACTAGCTGGCACACAATGTTGTTTTCGTCATTGTGGGCGTATCAGACATCTGTTAAATCTTCTACGGGATTCACGCCTTTTCGATTAGTTTATGGCATGGAAGCCATTATGCCAATAGAATGTGAAATACCATCTTTGAAGATAGCTGTAGAGCTCTTACCTAATACTTCTGCCGAAGAGGAACGTCTGTTGTATTTGATGCAATTAGACGAGACTCGTCGTGACGCTACTCTTGTAATAGAAGCCCAGAAAAAACGTGTTAAGGCACAGTATGAAAAGCATGTCAAACCTCGTGTCTTCTCTGAAGGAGATCTTGTTCTTCTTTATGAACAAGATAAAGATGTCTTAGGAGCTGGGAAATTCGAACCTATGTGGTGTGGGCCTTACATTGTTAGCAAAGTTTTGGAAAAAGGAGCGTATGAGCTAGTGGATTATGATGGTGTACCTTTGAGTGAACCCAGGAATGAGTTGTACTTAAAGAAGTACTATGCATCAGTAATTTGTGCATTAGTACTTGTATTTTATGTATCATACTGCGTGTGTGTGTTACTTTAGTTTTTCTTTTGACATTATCTGGTCTCTGCCCTTACGTAACGTTGTGTTTGATTTTTAGATGTCAGAGTATTCTCTACCTTATATTGGCTTCGCCGACGGTGCTATCCGTAGTACTTGGAACCTAGCTTCCGCTGCATGGGAAATCTATGCCCCAACAAACGAGCTTATATCTTTACGAGGTGTATGTCTTGGTTGTGCAACCAACAACATCGCAGAGTATAGTGCTGTGGTTGAATTACTGGTTGATGCTATCTCTCTCAGAATTTTTCATTTGGTTGTCCGACTTGACTCGTAGTTGGTAGTACTATAGCTCAGTAATGTATATTCTATTCGAATATCTACTTTATTAAGGGTATATTTGCGGATTCGCCTCTTGGAACGACATTTTGATTACATAGAATATCAACACATTCCTAGATGTCTTAATACATTGACAGATGCTTTAGCTAATTATGTATTGGACAGGCATTTAAATCACTTATAAATCAAACACATTAAAATGTACACAATGTAAGGTAAGCCGGTAGAAACCATGTATATATATATAACGATCAAAGTTTGTTTTTACAAAATGTGTCCGAAGACCAAAATATCAAAAATTGAAGCCCATAGATTCTACATAATGACATCAAGGATGATGTTCACGATAGCACACTAAGGTCCTAGCAACTCTGCGGATCAGCTGACCCATAGAGGCAGAGACTCCCACAGTGTGACATTGATCACGCTGTGGAATCTCCTCCAGAGTCATATCTGGAACGTCAGCCATCAGACCCTCTAAGTTCTGCTCCACTGTCAGATAGTCCTCGACATACTGGGGAACTGCAACTGCTGCCTCTCCTTGACGCTAGACAGGAGAACTACCAGCAGGTCTATATGCCCCAACATATGTGTTATCAATAAAAATTTGGTGTTAGTCTTCAGATAAATCTATAAAACAAAAAACATTTAAATATGTTAAAAATACAAAAAACATTTAAACAAAATTAAGATTGGTGTACTTCTTACCGAGGTCTCCCCACTGTGCATCCTCAGGCAGTGCAAGGTCAGGATCACCACGGAAATCTAAGCCAGCGTATGCATAATCTTCTACCATCAGCACTTGGCCTTGAAGCCAGTCGAAGAACATATCGTCATACCTGACAATCGGTCCTGCCACATGTCTGGCCATGAGTCGGCACCATCGTAACATCCTTGGGTCCCTGGGACCCGAAAAGTGCCACTCAGGCTGAAGCCTAAACAATGGGACCCTCTCACAGAAGAAGGACACTAACAGAGATCCATACCCTAACTGTTTTAGATCTCCACGCCTACATCTGGTCAGTTGTTTTTTAACACTGCATAAAACCGCATCAACCCAGTTGAATACCCGGGGCTCAGTACACTCGATGGCATACTGAAAATAGCTTTGCAGATCCATATGTGGGGAAACACTTCCTTCCATCTGAGTGATAGTAAAGAGAATGGTACGAAGAGTTATATCAGTCACTCCCCAAATGGCCACTTTCCCTTTTTTTCGTTCAGCCTCAGGCACGCAGTACTGCCTGCAATACTCACTCATTTTTAAACCACCCCTTCGGCTACCGGTCAAACTGAAATAGGACCCTCATATGGATAACCCAGTCAAGAAATAGATGTTCTCGATGTCTATAGTCAAGGTATGATCTCCCACGATGAATACTTGTTGATCCGGGTCCCACATTCAGATCAAGTACTCTAGCAATTGAACTTGGGCTCTCATGCCCGGAATGCGGAAATATTTCAGGAGACCACAATTTCTTAAGGCAGCAATGGTTTGAGGGTGATTTTCGATGTTTGTATTATCTTACTCGTGTTCCCGTTCTCTCCATTCGAGCACCATTATAATGGTTATAAACCTGCATGGGAAACATATGAAGATGGTCAGAACTCTCTTTCATGAAATAAACCTTTTTTATTGGTTAAACATTACAAAAATTTTTGAACTTTGCATTGTTCGCAGGTGACCTATGGCACACAGTGTGAAATTATCGCATGCTGCCTTAGGTCCGCCTACGAGAATGAGGCATTCTCGCAGGTCCTGTATGGGCAGCCTGCGAGAATCCCTCTACACGCATAGGGTTTCAAAAATTGACTCAAAACTTGAAATTTAACCAATGAAATCATGAATTTGAACCATGAAAAGCTAGATAATGGAGAGCTTACCAAAAAACCGCAGACGGCTCGAGGAATGATGGCCCAAAGATCCCGAAAATCGATGATGAAGGTAGAAGGTAAAATGGAAGTTTTTGCACTCAAATGGTAAAAGGGTAAAATGATATGGTAAAATGTGTTATGGGTTTTTTTAATTACTTTTTTACTATGTCAAAAGTGGATTTTTTATATTTATTCATTATTTAACCCTAATTGCTAATGAGGAAATGAGTGAAGTAAATTGCAGGTATGAAACATGGAGGGTTATGGACAATTTTTTGGTGTGGTATAGTTTTAGTTGTTTTCTATGGTTTTGATATAAAACCTCGAGCGCTTTTTATCCGTTCTTGCGCTTGTCAAAAACATAAGAACATGATCGAACGTTGTTTTATCTCTTTTCCGGGCTTGGTGTGATTACATGAAAAAGGAACCCCCTTGGAGTTAACTTTAAGCTCTTTTCAGACTCTCTAAACATGAAAAGATTGCCAAGCTATCTTTCTATTTTCATGCTCGTTAAAGTATTTGAAGTATGCGTCCTTAGAGCGATAGTTTAACCATTTTTAGGTCTCGTTGGACTACTGTACGAAAAAGGAACTGAAAGAGTTCTCTTTTAAGTGTTTTTCCAAACTCTATAATCCTAAAAAACCTTCGAGTTTACTATCTCTGGACTCGTTAAACAAACATTGACAGACCCGTAATGGGACCAAACCACTCCTTCCTAGGGTTCGTTAAAAATACTCTGAGGGACTCGTCCGAAGGATGAGCTTATATCAACAAGCATATGTGATCATCTTCAAGCTTGCGTAAAAATAAAGAGGTACTTGCCAGAAATGGTGGGGGAAAATTTGGGAAAGGGATATGTTTCATCTTTATGTTAATTGGAAGCAAGTGTCACTCTTGAACATGACACCCCCTATTCATCATTTGAAGCCGGTTTGGGAAATCCATTTGTCTCTCAGTCGATTTAATAACAAGGTATTTCCATGTGTTGTCTTTGAGTCAATGTTTCCAAATCATTGTTCGTGTCATTCATATGTTCAAGAGTTGTTCGTCTGAAACCTCTATTTGAGTCGGCCATATGCAGTCATCCATTCATTCTATGTCGGCCTTCCCTGTGTCCAAAGTCTAATTGCCACATACTCTATTTCACATTCAAACTCAGTTACTCATTTCGTTTCACTGATGGGGGATACATCAAGGCCCTCCTGTGACGAGTTTTGTTCCGTCGACTTCAGCACATTATCCGAAATCAAGACTTAGAAATTATTTAGTACCTTGAAGCTTGCATACCTCAATGGAAAGTTTCTCTCTTTCGATAGTGGGTTTACATCATTGACCCCTAATCAAAATATTATGTCGGGTGTTCGACATCAACTCATTTATTCACACTCGATGGATTGTACTATAGTACCTTGGGAGTCATTGACATCAATGGTGATTTTCCTCGCACTTGTTAACAGTTACATCAATGACTGGTAATCAAGTGGTTTCTACCATGTTCAACTTCGACACATGTAATCACATGGTTAGATTCATACTCTGGGTGATGAGATTGAAGACCCTGGATATTGTCTTTATGGTCTAGATTGCGATGGAGTATGTATGATTTTCGACACATAGAACCACTGTGTATGTTTCGTGGCTATGTCGTCTTGACTAAAAGCTGTCACACAGATCCACAGTGTATTCAGGTGGTTGTGCTATATTACGACTGCATGGATCCACAGTGTATGATTGGTGGCCATGACCTTTGTTTATGATGTCGTCGGTCTATGATCTGAGTATAGGAATGCCTACCTCAGGAATTGGGATACATGATATTCTTTTGATGCTTGGATGTTTGCAGGTCTCTGATTAGATGTGCTCTTGTTTCTTAACACACACATGCATATTACAAAGTCTATCGACTGTCACTGATTCCACTCTCAGACTTTGGGGGCATTCTGTTATCCGCAAATTTGGTCATTGTGATGATGTCATTATGATGTTATGATGATAAAAAATCAAGCTCTTCACTAAGAATACTTTCCTGAAAGAAGTTACATTTGTCTGCTTCCAAAAATCATGCTTTTAAGGGATGTTCGTAGGCTACCTATGTATTTGCTTGCGAGAATTCCTGATTCTCGCAGGCTTCTTTAAGATTGGGTGCGAACCTCTCACACTGTAACTAATAGCCAGGGTGCGAACATGTTCCAAAGGAAGGAAAAATATAAAATCTTGAATCTTCTAGAAGGGAATCTTCTAGAAACATGAGTTGGCTTCGAATGGTTATTCAGGTGCTGGCATTCCAGATATCTTGGGATCATTTCTTATCCAAGTAACTAATCTATATTCTCCTATATATTGAGGAGATTTCTCACGGAAAGGGTTAAGAAAAAAAGCAACAATCTAGCAAGAGATTGATTGGAGAACTAGTGCAAGATTGTATGGAGGACTGATGCTACAGCAACAAGAGACAACAACAAGGTCATCACAAGTGGTTGATTTTCTTCATGCATGAGCAAGTGTGTGTGTCAGAGCTAGGAGCCATCGAAAGGAGACCTACGACTTCAAGGCTCAGGTTGTAAGTTTCACTTTCAATTAATTCAATACAGTAATATGTCCCTTTCCCATAAAGATGATGTCACTTTATTACATAACTCCTTGATCATATGTATAGACTAGTTATTGAATATATTGATCTTCCTTCACTTCGATTGGTTTGAACTCTCGTGATCTGAACGGGAAAAGAGCATTGGAGAGAAGCTTGGAACAATAGAGACATAAGGAAAGCATTCATAAGGTATGTCCATAATCCTTACCTCTTAGCTCATTCAATAGGATAGATCTAGGGAAAGTGTATTATTCTGTCCTATTTTGTTCTAGATCCAGGTGGATCTAGGGAGATCAGTTTGTCTCCGCACTCAAGGATTTATCCTATAACAAAATTGGCGACTCCACTAGGGATCTATTCCCTTTTTTCTTTATGGTTTTTAAATTTTCTGTGGCCATTTTCTCTATTTGCACTTTTCTCCCTTTTTGTCAGTGTCTAAGTCCTCAGGATATCCTGAGAGACCTTCTGGTTCTATAAGCCAACTTGAATTTTGCTTTCATTTTCAAATTTTTCATTATCTTCAGGGATTCTCGCACTGTGTCCATTGACAGCCTGCAAGAACCAATCAAGTTCACACTCTGCATATATAGTCCAGTGCAAACAACTCGCACTTTGCTCCATAGTGGCCTGCGAGAACGCTATCTTCTCGCATTGTGTATCACTGCTGGCCTGCGAGCAGATTTTTGAAAATTTTGGAAATTGATTTTTGACTTTTTCAATTGCTCAGAACAGTTGAATTGTGTCTTTTTGGCTTATTAGATCATTGATTTATATATCTCTTGCCTTAGTTTGCTTGATGGAATAATTTAGGGTTTCTAGGTCTTTCTTGCCCTTGGTAGCTTGACTTTCGTTTCTTGGCTCTGTTTGGCATTTTCTTTCTCTCTGACTTCTAGATTTAAGTGTGTCCGATTGACTGGGAACCAGTGATTGGTAGAGAGTCAAGTGCTTTGTGTTTCTCATGTGCTTGGTGGTTCGAAAGGAAATTTTTCATTTGCATTGAGGAACTCATTGGTTTGCTTTTTGTTTCTACTTTCGTTGAAAGTATTGGATTGGGTTGTTTGTTTGGGTCTTTATGATTTGGTTTTCTTTTCTCATTGATTAGAGTTCTTCTTGGAAAGTGAACAACAAGTTTTCTTTCAAGATTTTGTTTTTGTCATTTCGAAAACATTGAAAAATCAAATTTTAGAGCTTATTGAAGTATTTTAAAGAGACATATAGAAATTGCTCATCGATATATGATTGTTGGCATTGACATCTGAAAGGAAATTGAGCATTGCATTTGCATTATAGTATTGAGATTGATTCAGAAACTGTTCTCTCTCTCCCATAACTAGGATTCATGGAATGAAAAGGATTATATTTCATCGTTACCCTTGCATTATTTGGGTCAGAGTCATACATCACGAGTTTCACTTCCGTTGCCTTTGAGTAAACAACAACTTTTAAAAACATTTCGTAATATTAAAGTTGATCTAGTAACTTTTTCTAGGGCTCTTTTACACCAACATTTAGCTAGGCTAGTGCTTTGGAGTAGGCAGAGAGATACACTCTCCAAAAGCTCAAAAACACATAATAGCATCTTGAGTTAGGGAGTGTTAAATTCCATTGGCAACATATTGTCCTGGGACGCCCTTCTAACATAAGGGTCAAGCACTAGGTCGCATTGGTGTTGCCAGAGTTACTAACCCTGCTTTGTTGACATTGGTGTATAGATTGCACGTATTACGGGGATCACTCCGAGGTATACCTACAATTATGAGTGGAAGCCTTTGAGTTGGTTTCGAGCTAGATACCCTGCCCTTGCATGTGGATCGGACAGATGATTGTTCCCCCAGGCTGTATTGTTGTTTGTGGTGACCTTAGTGGCCTTTCTCTCTAGGTTCTTACCCAAGGTGACTGTGGAGGGGAAAGTCTTCACGGTACCTGGAATTGACGTTGATCAAACTCACTCGAGCTCCTTGGAGGGTATACCCACGATTACGTGTGGGAGCTTGCACCAGGGCGTAAGTCTGTTAAGCAGGTCGTCAACGTAACTTTTCCACCTTAGCCCCGCCCCTTCTCGTCTCGTTGTTGCGACGTTGGATTTCATCACCAACTAGTGGCTTTGATATTAGAAGGTATTGATTGATTGGTGATTGATTCTAGATTTTGTTTAATAGTGTGTGTTGTTTGTTTCTCGAAGTTGACCATAGGATTTTCGTTGCGGAGTTTTTTAAGTGTTTACAATTTCTCCCCCACGACGTTCACGTAGGATGCAAGGTTTATCCCCGGAAAATCCAGATGTTTCAAAACCCTTGCATACAACAACACTTGAGGGTACCCCTGAGGACTCTCCTCGTCAGGGTGAAATCCCCCTTGTTACTCTATCACACATGGACATAAGTGAAGTCCAAGACATTTCTACACCACCTCCACAAGTAGAATGCATTGATCCTCTAAGTGATTTTCGAATTACCAATACTATAGAGGACTATCGCATTCGTCGTGGTGAACGACCTGTTGGACGAGTAAATCCTTCTAAAGAAACCGTTGTTACATCTTCTGAATCAACTGTTAGGCCTTCTCACGATGTAGTAGGCCAAGATCCATTTTGGTCTGGTAATTTCCATTGAGTTCTTTTCGGTACAGAGTCATCCCCTGTTTACGAAATCAACCCTCATGTGTCTCCTGAGACAGAGACTACACCCGAGACTACCACTTATCGTTTTGTTCTTCCTCCCGAGATGGCCCATATTGCGGATACTACGAGTGTCCAAACCGGAATTACTGCAACTACTCTTCCTCCTATCAATACCCAGGGAATGCCTGAGGCTAATCCAAATTTACCCCCTAGTTACCATGCGTTGAATCCTTTGTTGAATGTTTCCCATCCAACGCCTCTGCAAAGCCCAGGCGGTTCTCCAGGTGGTCCTCCTTTTCCTGGGCATCCTATTCCCAGTTTCATTCCGACACTCCTTTAGTTTCCTACTGGCAATCCTAATCCTAGTGGCACTTTTCCGACCGTTGCACCCAACTTGCAGGTTCCCGTGGGTGGATAGGGTGGTACGGTTCCTTTTCCTTTTCCTTTTCCTTTCCCCGGACACACCACAGTTACTACGCAACCTACGGTTGGCACACAACTTCTGGGTGTAACTATACCTGCTGTAGGGGGACCAATTTCACCTTTTGGACAAAACATACCTCCTGACTTGGCCCAGTATTGGACTCAACTTTTACAAAACTTTCCTCAGAGTGATAGGGGGAAGCAAGTTGTCCCTATAGTGGGTCAACCTTATCCAGGGGTAACTAATCCTATTTGGGGTTCGAGTCAGACTACTCAACCTCAGGTCCCTACTCAAACTCAAGGTCATAATCCTTGGGGTTACTATCCTATCCAGCCACCACCGAATCAACAAGGGCCTTCTCTCTATGGACAGTGTGCTTACGGTCCTACTGGTCTGCCAACAGGGCTTCCACCCCAAAGCCACCAGTATCCGCAAGTAAACCAACGGTTTCCTTTCCTCTCCACCTTGGATTTGCCATACTTGTCTAGGATCCTCAATGATCCTATTCGTCACTCTCCCCAATGGCCTGTCATCCCTGCTAAACTCCCATCGGATATTCCAAAATTCGATGGCAAGGCGGGAGAGGACCCAAATAATCATGTCATGACTTTTCATTTATGGTGTTCATCCAACTCGCCGATGGATGACTCCATTCGTCTACGTCTTTTTCAACGAACCCTCACAGGTTCCGCTGCGAAGTGGTATATTGAATTACCACGAGGTTTCTTTTTTGATTTCAACACCCTAGATATGTCTTTTCTCACACACTACCAGTTACCGATCCGTTACGATATTGGGATAGATATTTTAACTTCCTTCAAACAGAGTTCAAGCACTCATATATCTGATCATATTCATGAGTGGCGAAGGAGGTGACGTCTCATTAAACTTGAGCTTCCCGATCAGTTACTGGCATAATGGTTTAAAAAATCTTTTGTGAACAAAATCGGTAAAGACATCGCTATGGGTGGTGTTGTTACAAAAGAGCAGGCTATAAGTCGTGCTCAGTATCTTGATCTTGTTTATTCGCAAACGGGAACTCTTTATGATTTATTACCTGATTTGCCTCGTCCTGGTACTTCCATCACTTCAACTGCTGCAGCTGCCTCGCATGCAACTGATGGTGTGATTGGTACTGCTCATACCCACTCACATTTGGTTTCAAGTACAACCCCTAAATCCAATTCTTCTAATGTTCAAAATGCTCCGTCTCCTGCTCCTCCCACCGGTAAAACTTCTAAAATGAACGCGGTTCAATCTACGTCGACCGGTAAAAATAAATCAAAGGGGAGAGGCAAGAATAAGGGGAGTAAAAATAATAATCAAAACAAGCAAACTAAAACTCCTCCTGTTGATGATCGGGATAAGCGCAAACCACATTATCCTTTCCTTATCTGTGGTGACGATCACTACACAAAGGATTGTCCTAGACGTGCCGAGGTTAACAAGTTTCTTCAAGGAACGCCCAAACCCTTTATGCCAGCAGTCTTGTCCCAACCCTTCCCATCTCAGCAACAGGCCTCTTTGGTCATTCATGACCAACCTTCTACGTCTACGACATCATATGTTTTTATGTGCACCAGTGATTCTAAGAATAATGACGTTGCCATCGCAACTAGAGCCAAAGACTATTCTCCATCTAAGGAGAAGGTTGACGATTTACCTCCTGATTTGGTACAACTGTCTCTGCCAAATCCACCTACGAACGGTCCTCTTCATCTCGAAATACCGAGCCTTGATACAGTCTTACGACCTCCAAAAGGTGTCGTTAAGAAGTCGACATTCAATCCTCATGCCCGTGCGACCTAGAACTATAGCATTGTCGAAGATCTAGCCCAAGCACCTTCAGTGATGTCTGCCCTGGAAGTCCTTCAGTCTTGTCCTGTGCAACGAAGGGCTCTGTTGAAAGCCATAGGTGGAATTGATCCTACAGATACAAATTTGATATTCTTTGACTTGGAAGACCATGTTCCAAGGTTACCCCCACAACTTTCTTTTCAAATACAAGTTGGTGTCGCTGACAAGAGCATTTGTCGCACTGTTGTTGATGAGGGTGCCTCTACGTGTGTAATGTCTCTTACTTGTTGGAAATCCATTGGATCTCCTCCATTAACTGAATGACAAAATACTTTGAAAGCCTTCAATGGCTCAGGTTTTAGGCCTTACGGTGTTCTTCCTTCGTTGCCGATTACTCTCGAAGGTAAGACCATCCAAGTTGAAGTGGAAGTTTTCAATGCTCCCCTAGATTATAATCTTCTTCTTGGCCGTAGCTAGGTAGATTCTATGCGAGCTGTTGTGTCAACACTGTTCCGTGTAGTCTGTTTTCCCCATCAAGGAAAGTTCATTACGGTTGATCAAATTGCCTTCTTTAATTCTGATACTCGCACCAGAAACGTGTCGTTCATAGCTAAAACACCACCGGGCTACGAGAATGTTGGAGTCAGTCTTTTAAAAGACTCTTCGTTAATGGGTACTTTTCCCATACCACCACCACCCGATATTCTACGCCCATCATTTTCTTCGATTAATATGATCTCCACCGTTCCTTATGAACTTCCAGTGTCTTTTGACCCATGGATAGTCCTTGATCCTGGAGATCATCCTCGTTTCGGCGACGTCATGCCGTTAAGTCTGGTTGAGTCTGCTTATCGCGCGATTCAATCGGCAACACCTTCTCCACCCTGTCTTGAGGAGTTGTCTCCTGATCCTTTCCGTGTCATATTCCCCACTGACGAGATGATCATGTCTGTTATGGCCGATACACCTTGGGACGATGGACATCATCGTTCCATACTGTTTCTGGAACAACACACTCATGAGAATTACCAGCAGATTTCGACTCTGTCGACCATTCTTGTCATAACGACCGTTCCTGGATCTACACGTGATGTGTTTGTAGAAGGGAACCTCAACAATATCTCTCCCACAATACCCATTGATATTTCAGTTAAACCTGGGATAGTTGAAAATGTTCACATTGGAGCTTCGTGTTCTCCAGAGGAAATTGTCACCTATACTGCGTTGTTCAAAGAATTTTGTGATATCTTTGCCTGGAGTTACGAAGAGATGTTGGGTATCGACCCTACCATTTTTGTGCACGAGATCAAAATGTACCCTAGAGATAAACCAGTACGGCAGCGCCTCCGCCCTGTCCATCCACGTAAAGTGGCAGCTATCAAACTCGAAGTTGGAAAACTTCTCAAAGCCGGTTTTATTTATCCTGTGGCTTGACAAAATGGGTTTCCAACCCCGTACCGATTGACAAGAAAGGTGGTAGTATACGTTTTTGTGTTTATTATCGGGATATTAACAAAGCTTTTCCAAAGGACAAATTTCCAACCCCTTTTGTCGACCAAATCGTCGATGACTATGCCGACAGTGAAATCGTTTCGCTCATGGATGGATTCTCCGGCTATAATCAAATTAACATCGCTCCTGAGGACCAACATAAAACTGCTTGTATTTTTCCTTGGGGTACTTTCGCCTACAGAAAACTTCCATTCGGTCTTAAGAACACAGGTGCTACTTTTCAGCGTTCTATGTCCTATGCGTTTCACGACATAAAGCATATCGTTCAACCTTATTTGGACGATTTCCCAGCTCATTCTTTACGTCGAGTCGATCACCCTGATCATCTCCGAGCAATTTTCGTTCGTTGTCGGTTCTATCGCATTCATCTAAACCCTCATAAGTGCATATTTTGCGTAGATTCCAGCCATCTTCTCGGGTTCATTGTTTCACGTCAGGGGATCCGGGTAGATCCTATTAAGGTTGAGGCGATTCTTAATCTCCCTCCTCCTTCTTCACTGCGCCAGTTACAAAGTTTGCAGGGGAAAGAAAACTTTCTTCATCGTTTCATTCCGAATTACGCCGAGATTACTCGTGGTTTCACACGTCTTCTAAAGAAAGGTTCAGAGTTTGTCTGGGATAAGGTTGCTAACAACGCTTTTGAATCTTTAAAATTGTTCCTCACGAAAGCTCCTCTTCTTTTCCCTCCGGATTATAGTCGGGATTACTTTCTTTATCTAGCTGCTTCCGAGTACACTATCGGCATGGTCCTCGTTCAGGAGGATGATAACCACGATGAACATGTTATCTATTACTTGAGTAGAAGTTTATCATCCACAGAAATCAAGTGCCAACATGTTGAGAAGCTGGCTTTGGCTGCTGTTCAAGCAGTTCAACGTTTTCGTCATTATATTCTCTCCAGGAAAACTACGATGATTTCACACTGTAACCCCATGCAACATATAATGACACGTCAATTGCTGGGGGGAAAGTACTCCAAGTGGATTGTTATTCTCTAGGAGTTTGATTTGGAATTCGATCGCGCCACGTCGAAGAAATCCCTAGTTTTCGATGAGTTAATTTGTGATTTTCCCCACACTACCATGGAAAAACTAGCAGTCGATTCGTTACCTGACGAGTCACTTTTCCTTATTAGTACCGACGATATTTGGTACGGATATATCATTATATATCTCCAAACTCAAATTTTTTGGCCTGCTTTGTCTAGTGCTGAACGACGTCGCGTCCGTTATCAAGCACGTCATTATATTATCCTCGGTGATACTCTATACCGTCGAGGCATTGACTCTGTCTTTCGGCGTTGTTTGAATTTTGAAGAAGATGAGAAAGATTTGAATCACTATCATTTAGGAGCATGTGGTGGTCATATGTCTGGGTATGCTACTGCCCAGAAGATCTTACGTGCAGGTTACTTTTGGCCTTCCTTGTTCAACGATTGCATTACTGCTGTTCAGAAGTGTCATGCCTGCTAGACTTATAATCAGAAGATTCGATCGCATCTTGCTTCCCTTCATCCTGTAGTCTCAATAGGTCCTTTTGCTAAATGGGGCATTGATTTCATGACATGTCACCCTGACTCGGCCGGGGGGCATGGTTACATTATTGTAGTTGTTGATTATTTCACAAAGTGGGCCGAGGCGATGCCGACATTCGACAATACTGGGAAGACTGCAGCCTTATTCCTTTTCAACCATGTCATCACTCGTTTTGGTGTCCCTCAGGCTATCGTTACCGATCACGGTAGTCATTTTAGGAATTATATGATGTCTGAACTTACAGAGAAGTTGGGCCTTCATCATGACAGCTCAACACCCTATTATCCACAGGCTAATGGCCAGGTCGAAGCCATCAATAAAGTGCTTATAACTATGATTCGACAGATGATAGGAATCCATAAAACTAGCTGGCACACAATGTTGTTTTCGGCATTGTGGGCGTATCAGACATCTGTTAAATCTGCTATGTGATTCACGCCTTTTCGATTAGTTTATGGCATGGAAGCCATTATGCCAATAGAATGTGAAATACCGTCTTTGAAGCTAGCTGTAGAGCTCTTACCTAATACTTCTGCCAAAGAGGAACGTCTGTTGTATTTGATGCAATTAGACGAGACTCGCCATGATGCTACTCTTGTAATAGAAGCCCAGAAAAAACATGTTAAGGCACAGTATGACAAGCATGTCAAACCTCGTGTCTTCTCTGAAGGAGATCTTGTTCTTCTGTATGAACAAGATAAAGATGTCTTAGGAGCTGGGAAATTTGAACCTATGTGGCGTGGGCCTTACATTGTTAGCAAAGTTTTGGAAAAAGGAGCGTATGAGCTAGTGGATTATGATGGTGTACCTTTGAGTGAACCCAGGAATGGGTTGTACTTAAAGAAGTACTATGCATCAATAATTTGTGCATTAGTACTTGTATTTTATGTATCATACTGCGTGTGTGTGTTACTTTAGTTTTTCTTTTGACGTTATCTGGTCTCTGCCCTTACGTGACATTTTGTTTGATTGCCAGATGTCAGAGTATTCGCTACCTTATATTGGCTTCGTCGATGGTGCTAACCGTAGTACTTGGAACCTAGCTTCCGCTGCATGGGAAATCTATGCCCCAAAAAACGAGCTTATATCTTTACGAGGTGTATGTCTTGGCCGTGCAACCAACAACATCGCAGAGTATAGTGTCGTGGTTGAATTACTGGTTGATGCTATCTCTCTCAGAATTCGTCATTTGGTTGTCTGACTTGACTCGCAGTTGGTAGTACTACAGCTCAGTAATGTATATTCTATTCGAAGTCCTACTTTATTAAGGGTATATTTGCGGATTCGCCTCTTGGAAAGACATTTTGATTACATAGAACATCAACACATTCCTAGATGTCTTAATACATTGATAGATGCTTTAGCTAATTATGTATTGGACAGGCATTTAAATCACTTATAAATCAAACACATTAAAATGTACACAATGTAAGGTAAGCCGGTAGAAACCATGTATATATATATATAACGATCAAAGTTTGTTTTTACAAAATGTGTCCGAAGACCAAAATATCAAAAATTGAAGCCCATAGATTCTACATAATGACATCAAGGATGATGTTCACGATAGCACACTAAGGTCCTAGCAACTCTATGGAGCAGCCGACCCATAGAGGCAGAGACTCCCACAGTGTGACATTAATCGCGCTGTGGAATCTCCTCCAGAGTCATATCTGAAATGTCAGCCATTAGACCCTCTAAGTTCTGCTCCACTGTCAAATAGTCCTCAGCATACTGGGGAACTGCAACTGTTGCCTCTCCTTGACGCTGGACAGGAGAAATACCAGCAGGTCTATATGCCCCAACATCTATGTTATCAATAAAAATTTGGTGTTAGTCTTCAGATAAATCTATTAAACAAAAAACATTTAAATATGTTAAAAATACAAAAAACATTTAAACAAAATTAAGATTGGTGTACTTCTTACCGAGGTCTCCCCACTGTGGATCCCCAGGCAGTGCAAGGTCAGGATCACCACAGAAATCTAAGCCAGTGTATGCATAATCTTCTACCATCATCACTTGGTCTTGAAGCCAGTCGAAGAACATATCGTCATACCTGACAATCGGTCCTGCCACATGTCTGGCCATGAGTCGGCACCATCGTAACATCCTTGGGTCCCTGGGACCTGGAAAGTGCCACTCAGCCTGAAGCCTAAACACCGGGACCCTCTCACAGAAGAAGGACACTAACAGAGATCTATACCCTAACTATTTTAGATCTCCATGCCTACATTTGGTCAGTTGTTTTTTAAGACTGCGTAAAACCGCATCAGCCCAGTTGAATACTCGGGCCTAAGTACACTCGATGGCATACTGAAAATAGATTTGCAGATATATATGTGGGGCAACACTTCCTGCCATTCGAGTGATAGTAAAGAGAATGGTACGGAGAGTTATATCAGTCACTCCCCAAATGGCCACTTTCCCTTTTTGTCGTTCAGCCTCAGGCACGCAGTACTACCTGCAATACTCACTCATTTTTAAACCACCCCTTCGGCTACCGGTCAAACTGACATAGGACCCTCATCTGGATAACCCAGTCAATAAATAGATGTTCTCGATGTCTATAGTCAAGGTATGAGCTCCCACGATGAAGACTTGTTGATCTGGGTCCCACATTCGGATCAAGTACTCTAGAAATCGAACTTGGGCTCTCATGCCCGGGATGCGGAAATATTTCAGGAGACCGCAATTTCTTAACGCAGCAATGGTTTGAGGGTGATTTTTGGTGTTTGTATTATCTTCCTCGTGTTCCCGTTCTCTCCATTCGAGCACCATTATAATGGTTATAAACCTGCATGGGAAACATATGAAGATGGTCAGAACTCTCTTTCATGAAATAAACCTTTTTTATTGGTTAAACATTACAAATTTTTTTGAACTTTGTGTTGTTCGCAGGTGACCTATGGCACACAGTGCGAACTTCTCGCATGCTGCCTTAGGTCCGCCTGCGAGAATGAGGCATTCTCGCAGGTCCCGTATGGGCAGCCTGCGAGAATCCCTCTACACGCATAGGGTTTCAAAAATTGACTCAAAACTTGAAATTTAACCAATGAAATCATGAATTTGAACCATGAAAAGCTAGAGAATGGAGATCTTACCAAAACACCGCAGACGGCTCGAGGAATGATGGCCCGAAGCTCCCGAAAATCGATGATGAAGGTAGAAGGTAAAATGGAAGTTTTTGCACTCAAATGTAAAAGGGTAAAATGATATGGTAAAATGTGTTATGGGTTTTTTTAATTACTTTTTTACTATGTCAAAAGTGGATTTTTTATATTTATTCATTATTTAACCCTAATTGCTAATGAGGAAATGAGTGAAGTAAATTGCAGGTATGAAACATGGAGGGTTATGGACGATTTTTTGGTGTGGTATAGTTTTAGTTGTTTTCTATGGTTTTGATATAAAACCTCGAGCGCTTTTTATCCATTCTTGCACTTGTCAAAAATATAAGAACGTGATCGAACGTTGTTTTATCTCTTTTCCATGCTTGCTGTGATTACACGAAAAAGGAACCACCCTGGAGTAAACTTTAAGCTCTTTTCAGACTCTTTAAACATTAAAAGATTTCCGAGCGATCTTTCTATTTTCATGCTCGTTAATGTATTTGAAGTATGCATCCTTCGAGCAATAATTTAACCCTTTTTCGGTATCGTTGGACTACTGTACGAAAAAGGAACTGAGAGAGTTCTCTTTTAAGTGTTTTTCCAAATTCTATAATCCTGAAAAACCTTCGAGTTTACTATCTCTGGACTCGTTAAACAAACATTGACAGACCCGTAATGGGACCAAACCACTCCTTCCTAGGGTTCGTTAAAAATGCTCCGAGGGACTCGTCCGAAGGATGAGCTTATATCATCAAGCATATGTGATCATCTTCAAGCTTGCGTAAAAATAAAGAGGTACTTGCCAGAAATGGTGGGGGAAAATTTGGGAAAGGGATATGTTTCATCTTTATGTTAATTGGCAGCAAGTGCCGCTCTTGAACATGACACCCCCTATTCATCATTTGAAGTTGGTTTGGGAAATCCATTTGTCTCTCATTCGATTTAATAACAAGGTCTTTCCATGTGTTGTCTTTGAGTCAATGTTTCCAAATCGTTGGTCGTGTCATTCATATGTTCAAGAGTTGTCCGTCTGAAACCTCTATTTGAGTCGGCCATCTGTAGTTATCCATTCATTCTATGTCGGCCTTCCCTGTGTCCAAAGTCCAATTGCCACATACTCTGTTTCACTTTCAAACTCAGTTACTCATTTTGTGTCACTGATGGGGGATAAATTAAGGCCCTCCTATGACGAGTTTTTTTCCGTCGACTTCAGCACATTATCCGGAATCAAGACTTAGAAATTATTTAGTACCTTGAAGCTTGCATGCCTCAATGGCAAGTTTCTCGCTTTCGACAGTGGGTTTACATCATTGACCCCTGATCAAAAGATTATGTCGGGTGTTCGACATCAACTCATTTATTCACACTCGATGGATTGTACTATAGTACCTTGGGAGTCATTGACATCAATGGTGATTTTCCTCGCACTTGTTAACAGTTACATCAATGACTGGTAATCAAGTGGTTTCTACCATGTTCGACTTCGACACATGTAATCACATGGTTAGATTCGTACTCTGGGCGATGAGATTCACGACCCTGGATATTGTCTTTATGGTCTAGGTTGCGATGGAGTATGTATGATTTGTGACACAAAGATCCACTGTGTATGTTTCGTGGCTATGTTGTCTTGACTAAAATATGTCACACAGATCCACAGTGTATTCAGGTGGCTGTGCTATATTATGACTGCATGGATCCATAATGTATGATTGGTGGCCATGACCTTTGTTTATGATGTCGTCGGTCTATGATATGAGTATAGGAATGCCTACCTCATGAATTGGGATACATGATATTCTACTGATGCTTGGATGTTTGCAGGTCTCTGATTAGATGTGCTCTTGTTTCTTGACACACACATGCAGCTTACAAAGTCTATCGACTGTCACTGATTCCACTCTCAGACTTTGGGGGGCATTTTGTTATCAGCAATTTTGGTCATTGTGATGATGGCATGATGATGTTATGATGATAAAAAATCAATCTCTTCACTAAGAATACTTTCCTGAAAGAAGTTACATTTGTCTGCTTCCAAAAATCATGCTTTTAAGGGATGTTTGCAGGCTACCTATGTATTTGCTTGCGAGAATGCCTGATTCTCGCAGGCTGCTTTAAGATGGGGTGCGAACCTCTCACACTGTAACTAATAGCCAGGGTGCGAACATGTTCCAAAGTAAGGAAAAAGATAAAATCTCGAATCTTCTAGAAGGGAATCTTCTAGAAACATGAGTTGGCTTCGAATGGTTATTCAGGTGCTGGCATTCCAGATATCTTGGGATCATTTCTTATCCAAGTAACTAATCTATATTCTCCTATATATTGAGGAGATTTCTCATGGAAAGGGTTAAGAAAAAAAGAAAAAATCTAGCAAGAGATTGATTGGAGAACTAGTGCAAGACTGTATGGAGGATTGATGCTACAGCAGCAAGAGACAATAGCAAGGTCATCACAAGTGGTTGATTTTCTTCATGCATGAGCAAGTGTGTGTGCCAGAGCTAGGAGCCATCGAAAGGAGACCTACGACATCAAGGCTAAGGTTGTAAGTTTCACTTTCAATTAATTCAATACAGTATTATGTCCCTTTCCCATAAAGATGATGTCACTTTATTACATAACTCCTTGATCATATGTATAGACTAGTTATTGAATATATTGACCTGCCTTCACTTCGATTGGTTTGAACTGTCGTGAGCTGAATGGGACAAGAGCATCAGAGAAAATCTTGGAACAACATAGACATAAGGAAAGTTTTCATAAGGTATGTCCATAATCCTTACCTCTTAGTTCATTCAATAGGCTAGATCTAGGGAAAGTGTATTATTCTGTCCTGTTTTCTTCTAGATCCAGGTGGATCTAGGGAGATCGGTTTGTGTCCACACTCATGGATTTATCCTATAACACTATCATTCGTAGAATCATGGTAATGAGGATTTTGTTTATTGCTTCAACTTGGTTGTTGGCTTGTGGGTAATAGAGTATTGAGTTTTCATTGCGACGATCCAAATTTTCAGTGAGTTCGGACATCATGAAGTTTCTAAAGTGGCTACCATGGTGAGTAACAATAGCTTGAGGAACACCAAACCAAGAAATGATGTGATTGAATATGAATAATGTTGCATTCCTTCCGGTATTTTTGAATGTTGGCATCGCCTCAACCCATTTCGTAAAATAATCTACATCTCCAATAATGTATCCATGCCCCCTAGCCGAGTGAGGGTGACATGTCATGAAATCGATACCCCATTTCGCAAAAGGACCAACAGAGGCCACAGGGTGTAGAGGATCAGGGTGAGATCGTATTTTATTGTTGTAGGTTTGGCAAGCGTGGCATTTTTGGAAAGTAATTATACAATCATTGAATAAAGAAGGCCAAAAATACCCCGCTTGTAAGATCTTCTGGACAGTAGCATACCCAGACATGTGACCACCACAGGCTCTAGAATGGCAGTCATTTAGGGCTTTCTTGGCTTCATCAAATGTGAGGCAGCGTCGAAAAATAGATTCAATCCCATGACGATAAAGAGTATCACCGAGGATAATATACTGATGGGCTTGGTAGCGTATTCGATGGTGGTCAGTGCTAGACACATTGGGCCGGAAAGTCTGGGTCTAGAGATATATGATGATATCTTCGTACCAAAGGTCATTAGAACTAATCAAGAAAAGGGATTTGTTGGGCCTCTTCCATCACCTTAGTGAGAAAAATAGAGGTGCTTGCAAGCTCAGTTTGGTCTGCTGAGCAGGACAGCTGCAAGGAAAAGAGTTAGGGAAAGAAATAGAAAACAACAAATAAGAATTAAACTAAGAAATGCAATAACAACTAAATTCATGAGCATAGGGACATAGAGACAAAAATAACAATGAGACCCATGTCACCAATGATAAGGCTGATATTAGTGAAAGAATACACCAAGAAGCAAGGGGACTATGAGTCCCTTCTTCCTCCAAGGGAGGGCTCTTGGACCCCCACAAGCAAGCTCTTCTTACAACAAATAAAAATGGAAAATGATGAAAGAACTCTTTGCTAATCCACTCAAGGGGTGAGATGGATTGCCCAATGCAATGGTGCAAATATACTCTTGGCAAGGATGGAGTCCTCAAGAGAATAATGGCAGCATAACTTTTCTTTGAATTCCTTGAAAAATGAAGTGTATCCATGGACTTTTTATAGCATTCCTTTGAGCTATTGTTCAACTAGTTTGTAGTGTGAAAAGAGGATAATTAGGGCATTTCTAGGTCTTTGACCAGCCATCCAGTCGAATCCAGTCCATATTTAAGTGTCAAATTGGCTTGGGAGATGAACCATAAGTGGGTGGGAGGCCGACCACTCTCATAAATGCGTCGTTTCTCAGGTGCACAGCTTTTTGCGATAACAGTAGTGCATCATGCGCATGTGCGCGATTTCTACGTTCTTGTTCCGCGCATGTGCATGTGCGCCCAATGTATTCATAGTGTTGGATCATGTTGTCATTGATGCCAATGGTTTGATTGATTGATGTCATTGATTGATGTCAAGTGATTGATTGATGTCAAAGGATTGATTGATTGATGATTGATGTAAT
>JZKD02S1621669.1:290771-303651 GCA_000966675.3 Picea glauca | reverse complement strand
GTTCCTCGATCCTGATCCTAGGCTCCTCCTCTTCTTTTGTCCTCCAACTGCTGCAGCATGAATTTCTCCTGAAGCTTGAGGCAAAGCTAAAGGGTTGGGACAATAATGGACTTGGAAATTTGGCAGAGTTTCCTTTCTATGATTTTTTCCTTCTTGAATAGTACCCCTACCCCTCCTTTTATAGGCTAGAAGGAGCTAGGGTTTTAGGCGAACTCTCGGCCATGCATGGCGAAGAGTTCCAGTTAACTGACAAAAAGCCTCATGTCTCGGCGGAAACTTTCCTAATTTTTTGCTTTGTTAGGTACCCGCGGGCTGTAGTGGGTTAGCCCGTGGATACCCGCATGCAGTAGAAGGTCAGCAAGCGGTTCCCCGCGCCCAGTGAGAGGTTAGGGCACAGATTGCTTGTTTTAAGTGGTTTTTCAAGGTTTTATTCAGCATGGCTTTGGCTAGGAAGAGGCATGAGTTGGCCTGATGCCAAGTAAACCTGTGTAGTGCATTTTAGGGTTATAACACCGGGTGACAGTACCGAAGATGCAAATGGAGGTGTGGGTACTGCAGAGATGGAAATGGGGATCCTAGAGGCAAATGTCAGAGGGGGTGACTGGAAATGTAAGTGAGATGCAGAGGGAATGACTACATGCCAGTGCTGAGTATATACCTGAAGGGGTTGTGTCGATGTATGATGACCAAGTACCTACACACATGAAAACCAAATACCCGACGTGAACAATATCTGAAGATAATCGAATATATGAGCATGGATTTGATAAGTGTGAATATGCACATGCGTACCTGATCAGGGTATGAAAAATGGCACCCCGGGGGCTCAGGATGAAAAGAGGCCCAGGGACTATTGTGATGTAGATGACAGGATGTTTATCCCGTGGCTGAAGATGGATCGAGAAATGGACGCCTGGAGCTCCCAGAATGGTGAGTGGAAATTTGGCAAAAAGGCCTATATATAGCTGTAGGGCCCACATTGCCACCTCATTTGTACTTGCTTCTATTGTGATTCGACAAGAAGAATTCAGAGGAGATTGTGAGATTCGGGGAGGACAAGGCATCCGATTGAGGACCCGCGAGTGTCAGGTTAGTGGTCTGATCATCCTGCATAGAATTAGGGTTTCATTTTTTGGGCAGGGGCTGTACGGAGGGTCATACAGGGGTGTGGGCCCCACATGCGCAGGCGATCTGGTAATAGGTGTGCACATGTGTGCACCTGTCCATTGGATAGACGTGCATGGGAGTGTTGGTAAGGAGATAAAGGGCACACACTATGTGTGCACCTGGGGGTTGAACAGGTGCACATATGTGCGCTCTTGTCCGTTGAACAGGCACGCACATGTGTGTGCCTGTAGAGTGAACAGGCACACCTGAGAGCGCGCCTATGTAATGAACAATTGCGCACGCATGCGCGCCTGTGGAGTGAACAAGCGCGCACACGTGTGTGCCTGTGGGGTGTACAGGTGCGCATGTGTGTGGGCCTGTGGGTTAAAAAACTGCGCCATGGAGGAAAGGTTGACGGGTGTAAAATGTGTCTTTTTTATGTTGTTGATTGTCCATGTGGTTGATGTAGGATGGTTTTATGTTGTGCAGGTGAGCTTCAGGCACGATGCCTATTAGTTGGCGAGACCAAGATTGGTCCTAGTTGCGAGATGTCATGGCTATTGAGGAGCTAGGTGTACGTGCGACTTTGGCAGCCTATGGGCTGCTGAAGTTCTTTGAGTGCCCCTTGATGCAAGCACAGAAGTATCTCCTGCAGTTTCTTATCCGGATGTGGAGTCCGGACCTGCACTGCTTCATAGTGCGGGGAGAGCAGATTCCTTTCACTGCGGTCGAGGATGTGTATTTTTTGACTGGGCTCCCATTTCGGGGAACGCCCCTACCGGCAGAGCCAGTGCTACCGAGAGATACACCACTAGCGACAGTCGATCGGAGGTATTGTTCGGGGCCGAACTATATGTTCGGCACAGTTGTGAGCATTGGAGTGATGGATGCCCTAGTGCATCGTTGTATAGAAGCGGTGATTGTGAGAGTGTATGGCTCGCTGACGACGCAGCAGATTAGCGGTGGCCAGCCGATGGTGATGGAGAGAGTGTTGGCCGACGAGCAATTCGCCTGGGGCCTTACGCTGCACTCCAGGATGGTGGGGCAGATGGACCACTATCGATCCATAGACACGAGAGAGTTTTCTTTCGGGTCCATCCTGGTGGCCTGGTTTCTGGAGAGGGTGCCGATGTTACGCCCTAGGATTCTATTGGGTGTGCCTGGGGCGTGAGAGTCGCATCTGAGGCAGTGGTCGACTGTGTTTCTTCGCCATGGTGGTGGCGAGGGTGGCCACTTCTTTACTGCAGATCCAACACAGGTATGGTGGCAGATATTGCGGTTCCCCTATGCTGGGGTTGACTTCTGGGGGCATCCGGACATGGTGTTACCTCCAGGGGAGGTGTTTGACCGCAGAGGTATGTTGATGATGTTGATATATATGTTTTTGTGTTTTTGAGATAGCATGCCATATGTATATGATATAGATGTTGATACTATTTTTTGTTTGTTTGTATGTGCAGATGTGGCACCTCGTGGGCGCAAGGTGGAGTTGCAGAGAGCATCGGCTCGTCAGGAGCGGGAGATAATGTCACGGGGAGAGAGATGTCGGCATGAGGACGTCGCGGTGCGACCAGCTGAGCCAGAGAGGGTAGTGAGGAGATGTCGGTTTGATGACCCTGGTGCTGGGCCATCACACGCTCCTCCAGTGGCAGTCAGAGTGGATTTTGAGGACATACGTCGCCGTCTGGAGGCGGTGTTACAGGATGTTCCTAAGGGCATATGGTCTCGCATCTAGGATGAGGGTATCCTGGAGCAGTGCATGGGCGTTCCGCCGCCATGGTGGGCCATAGTATGGCGAGCAACAGTGGTTGGTGCTGCGATGACCGAACGACTATCGTTGGGGTAGGAAGGACCGGTAGGGGGTGGACCACCACAACCTAAGGGAGGGGCAGGTGGTGGCGGGTCGCCACCGCCTGAGGGAGGAGCAGGCGGTGGTGCTCTAGAGGCACCATGAGTGGTTCTCTATGTATTGATGTATATATATGTTTTGTATATAGGCCGGTGAGCCCATTTTGTACCGAGGCGCTTCATTGGCCTGCAGATAATTGTATTTTTGTATGTAAACATTTGGATGGCACTATGGACCTGTCGATATATACATGAGTATACATTTTTGAGATCTATGTGGTGTGTACATGTGCTTTGTTAATGTATTTATGATGTCTAATCTATATATGTGATGACAGTTTGTGTTATATGTTTATGTATGTGTAGAGGTAGCTTGATGTGATATATGTCAGTCTAACACAATATTAGCTAGATTATCCGTAATTTGATTCAATTGTCTTGGAATATGTGTAAATGTAATGGAATCAAAATGTCGAGATAAAAGTCTAACCTGTAGGTATTTGCGAAAGAGGCAAAGATCACTGACGCGGTACACATTGTTGAGATGGAGTACAACTAGTTCAGAGTCGAGAAAGACGCTAAGGTGACGAATATGATGATGTTGGGCATCGGCCAGGAGGCCGATGACGACAGTGTATTCAGATTGGTTGTTGGTCACTGAACCCAAACATATGCCGCTTGAATGGATCATTTCATGTGAGGGGGTGTAGAGAGACCAAGCGGCCGAAGCGAGATTTTGTGTCCAACGGATGGCGTCGTTGGTGTAACCGATGTGGTAGGCTGGTGGAAGAAGCATCTGTCAAGAGCACAAAGGACAGTTTAGATGTGAGGGAGGGAAAAAAATATTAAGAATGCTATAAAAGAAATAACCTAAAGTAGAATGACTACGTTTAAGCGTAAAATTTCTTTAGATACAACCCGTTGACGGATTATTTGAGAGACAGGACTTTGGGGGAGGCCAGGATGTATGCACCTTTGGTGAGGCAATGTTGGATAATGTATGGGCCATGCCAGAGTGACTCAAATTTTCCATGGACAAAGGTATCATGAGCGATATCATAAGCCAGGATGAGGTCACCTTCGCGAAATGAGTGAAGGTTAACATGTCGATCAAAGGTAGCCTTGGATCATTTTTTAGCTGCCTCATTGTTCTGTAGTGAAGATCAACGATATTAATCTAGAGACTCTAAGTTCAGCAAGCGCTGCTCTATTGGAGCAGTTTCGGGTAATAGATCAATTGTGGTGCGTAAGGTGGGAATTTTTCACTTGATGGGAAGAGTGGCCTCAACCCCATGGACTAGATGAAATGGTGTGAAACCAATGGTTGTTTTCACAGCCGTACGGTAAGACCATAGCGTAGAAAATAACATATGATGCCAATTGGTTTTATGTTTATTAACCATGCGCTGTAACATGGTCTTGAGGACCTTGTTAACAACTTCGACCTATCCGTTAGACTGAGGGTAATATGGTGAGGCAAACTCGTGGGAGAATCCTAACCGAGATGAGATTTCGATGAAGATCTCATTCTCAAAGTGTTTCCCATGATTGGAAATGAGTTGGAGTGGTACTCCAAAGTGGGATATGACGTGGTTAAAGAAAAAATGCACTGCAGTGTCGACAGTGTTGTTGAAGGTGGGCATGGCTTCTACCCATTTGGTGAAGTAATCAATGGCGACAACAATGTATTTGTGACCAATGTTGGAGGGGGGATTACAAGTCATGAAGTTGATGCCCCATTTACAAAAAGGGCCGGCAGTGATGATGGGATGAAGAAGAGTGGGGGGAGATCAAGCTTTATTGGCATAGAGCTGACATTGCTCACATCGTTTCACGACATGAATGCAATCGTGAAACAAGGTAGGCCAAAAGTAACCAGCTCGGATAATCTTTTGAGAAGTGGATATGCTCGAAAGATGGCCCCCACATGCACCACTATGGCAGTCTTTTAGGACTCTATCGACCTCATCAATAGTCAGGCATCGAAGAAGAATGGTGTCGACTCCCCACTGGTATAGGATATCTCCGATGAGGAGGTAGCGGGGGGGCTAATGGAAAATATGACGACGATCATCTCGTGAAAGGTGGTTACCGAAATTTTGAGTTCGGAGGTAGACGAGGAGGTCTTCGTACCAAGGATCATCTGAAGTGATGTAAAAGAGGTGTTCGTTGGGAAAGTCAGTGTTGAAGGGGGTACTGGTGGTGTCAGAGGGGAGGGTCATGACAAGTTCGGTAAGAACGAGGGCCTTCTTACTCTTAGGTGTTGAGAACTCGAGGTCATACTCTTGAAGGATAATGATCCATCAAGAAAATTCCCCATTAACTTGCCAATGACTGAGCAAGTACTGCATAGGGTTGGAATCTATGACGACCTTTGTCGTGGGAAGCATAATGTAGTGGCGTAGTTTCTGGACTGCAAGGATGACTGCAAGAGCAAGTTTCTCTTCGTGTTTATACTTCAAGGGTGGCCCTGAGAGGTTTTTACTAATGTAATAAATGGCATGCTCATGATTGTCATCACTGAGATGGACAAGAACTCCTGCTACCGATACAGCTGATGATGATACGTAGAGGATATAGTCGCGATTGTAGTCAGGTGCACTAATTATAGGTGCATTCGAGAGTGTTGTTTTAAGATTGTCAAATGACTATTGGGCATGGTCGTCCCAGTGAAATGGGATGTCGTGACGTAGTAAGCAAAGGAAAATGTGTGCGCGTATGGCGTAGTCTAGGAAAAATCTTCGTAGAAAGTTAGCTTTGCCTTGTAGGCTCTGAAGTTGACGTAAATTATGGGGAGGTGGAATTTCGGTGATATCTTGGACTTTGAGGGGGTCCATGGTAATACCTCTTTGGGAAACGATAAAGCCGAGGAGGCACTCTGCGGTGACACAGAACACACACTTGAGAAGATTCAAGCGGATATTGTACTGACGACATCGTTGAAAGATGATTCGTAAATCATCAAGATGTTGGGTGTGTTTCTTGGATCGAGCTGTGAGGTCATCCAAGTAGACAAGGATGATATGAGCCAGATCGTGAAAGATCTATGTTATAGCCCACTGGAAAGTTGCTCCGACATTCTTTAAGCCGAAAGGCATGACACGATATGAAAAAGTACCCCAAGGGGTAGTGAATGTGGTTTTATACTGATCGGTGGGGTGAATTTGAATTTGATTATAACCAGAGAGTTCATCCATAAAGGATAGGGCCTCATGGACTGCGCAGTCGTCGATAATTTGATCGATGAAAGGCATTGGAAAGTTTTCTTTGGGACATGCATGATTGAGATCACGAAAGTTTGTGAAAACACGGATCGTGCCCTATTTTTTGTTAATGGGTACAGGGTTGGAAACCCATGAGGTATAGGCGATGGGGTAAATGAACCTGGCAGCGCCTAATTTGTCAATTTCAGATTTGATGGTCGCGGCTTTGGATGGGTGTAGGGGTCATTTTTTTTGACGAAATGGTGTAATGTCAGGCTAGGTTTCGATGCGATGTTCGACGATAGAGGGATCGAAGCCATGCATTTTCATGTATGACCAAGCAAAAATATCCCGATATTCTTGGAAGAGGGTTTTATATGTGGTGATTTCCTGAGGAGTGAAAGCAACTCCAATGGTGATTTCTTCAACGATGATATTTTTGATGGAAATGTCGATTTTAATGGTTGGGGAAATGTTGGCCATGTTTCCTTCTTCAAAAGAATCAGAGGCCGAAATGGGGTTTTTGAACCAGTCGATAGGCCCTGATGGGATAAAATCCTTGGTTTCGACCGTGTAAATGGGGTGTTGGTTAGGAGGCATGGAGGCTTCCTGTGGAAATAAGAGTGTGTGGTGGTGTAGTGCATCCCAGGGGAAGTCTGGGTGGTGTAACTCTTCGAGTATTTCTTCGTCACATTGGAAGTGACGAGAATACAAGGGGTCATGAGGAGTGATATCGATGACTGGTGTCGTGTGGTTTCCCTCTGGTGAGGAAGAAATAGGGGGAACAATGTTATCCACAATTTTTGTCATTGTGATAATGTCTTGATGATGTTATGATGATAGAAAATCAAGCTCTTCACTAAGAATACTTTCCTGAAAGAAGTTACATTTGTCTGCTTCCAGAAATCATGCTTTTAAGGGATGTTCGCAGGCTACCTATGTATTTGCCTGTGAGAATGCCTGATTCTCGCAGGCTGCTTTAAGCTGGGGTGTGAACCTCTTGCACTGTAACTAATAGCCAGGGTGCGAACATGTTCCAATGGAAGGAAAAAGATAAAATCTCAAATCTTCTAGAAGGGAATCTTCTAGAAACATGAGTTGGCTTCGAATGGTTATTTAGGTGTTGGAATTCCAGATATCTTGGGATCATTTCTTATCCAAGTAACTAATCTATCTTCTCCTATATATTGAGGAGATTTCTCATGGAAAGGGTTAATAAAACAAGCAGCAAGCTAGCTAGAGATTGATTAGATAATTAGTGCAAGATTGTATGGAGGACTGATGCTACAACAGCAAGAGACAATAGCAAGGTCATCACAAGTGGTTGATTTTCTTCATGCATGAGCAAGTGTGTGTGTCATAGCTAGGAGCCATCGAAAGGAGACCTACGACATCAAGGCTCAGGTTGTAAGTTTCACTTTCAATTAATTCAATACAGTAATATGTCCCTTTCCCATAAAGATGATGTCACTTTATTACATAACTCCTTGATCATATGTATAGACTAGCTATTGAATATATTAATCTGCCTTTACTTCGATTGGTTTGTTCTATTGTGATCTGGACGGGAAGAGAGCATTGGAGTGAAGCTTGGAACAACAAATATCTAAGGAAAGTGTTCATAAGGTATGTCCATAATCCTTACCTCTTAGTTCATTCAATCGGCTAGATCTAGGGAAAGTGTATTATTCTGTCTTGTTTTGTTCTAGATCCAGGTGGATCTAGGGAGATCGGTTTGTGTCCACACTCACGGATTTATCCTATAACAAACAATTCTATGAGATGGTGAGGTTTCGCTTGACATAAACCAAATATTGAAGTACTGAGGAGTACCCATGGTAGTTGGGTGTAAAATGTGCGTAGGGGAATGAGCGGGAGAGTTGTGGGGATTGGGGGGTGAATCCTCAGATAAGTCGTCTAAGAACCAGGGAGGTGTTGGAAGGGCCTCGGGTTCGGGAGAAATGACATGAATATCCTCTAGTGATGAAGTAATGTCAATTATAGACTCTACGGGTCATTGAAGTAGGGTCAATTGGCATTGCCTGTATTCAAGGATCATAGGACACTGGTATGTAAAATGAGCTAATGAGTCACAGAGAGAGCAAGGGAGTCTCATGCATTCATTGACTAAAGTGGTGATATAACGGATGTCAATGATATTTTTTGAGAAGGACGTAGCAGGACTGGGGTTGCTCTAGAAGCTCTGGCATACTATGGCTAATGTCTGCCAAAAGCGTGGAAGTGTTGGACAATGGTGGGTATAATGGCCATATTCTAAACATATAGTGCAAGAGAATTTGGTCCGCAACCCTTTACTACTGGAATGGGGGGTGGTAGTGGCAGGACTGGTTGTAGTGGTGAGTGTTGATGGATTTTGGTTGAGTGGAATCAAATTTTGTAACTCTGGTAGAGATGCGTAGTTGATGGTTTGGTGACCCTCTTTCTCACATAGTGTGCAAGGAGGTTGGATGCATGGAGGAAGTGGAGTTGTGAGCTCCTTCTTATTTCTCCTGCCCCCAACTATAGCAGGGGGGTTAGTGAGTGGTGGTGTGGTGGGGGTAAGTATGGGAGTCGTCATGGGGATTCCTTCTTTTTGGGGGGGGAGGGATGGTCGAGGGACCATCTCTGGTGAGTGTAAATACCAAACTGGGATTGCTAACACCATATTAGGTAAGGTGAGCGTTGCAGCTACCTGAAAAGATTCGATGCCTGGTGGAGGGTAAAAGAAGGGAATTTGAGTGATGGCTTGGGGAACTATCTCCCAAACTGGGATATGTCCTTGGGGAGAGGTGGAATCGTGGATTGGTGGGGTAGACAAGTGTGCAGGAGGTTCTTGAGGGGGGAGTGTTGTGATGAGTGGGACATCAGATAGGATAGAATCCTTGGTAGGAGGAAGAGTATCCTCTGTGTGAGTTCCATTAGATGATACGACACATACTTGATTGGAAGGATGAAGGAGTGGTGGTGCTCCATGGTAAGTTCCTAAAAATGATGGATCTTTGAAAATTCCAGGACCCATATCGATGAGTGGGTATGCGTCGTGGCTTGTGTGGATGAGAGGAAGAATGTTATCGATGTTGGCAGATGGATTAGGCTCGTAATGTGAGACTTGGTCAATAGTAACGATATTCCCATTGTGAGGGAACATCATTGTACGAAAGACGGAAGATGTCACTGCCTTCATAGCGTACATGTAGCTACGACTGAACAGGATATTATAATCGAGTGGGCCGTCGATAACTTCGATGTCAATGAGAATAGTCTTTCCCCCGAGTTCGACGGGGACATTTTGGAAGAGCCCTTCAGGAGACGATGGTCGCCCGTCATAAGATCGTAAGGTGATGGTAGAGGGTATGAGTTCGGGGGAACCAAGCTTCTACCATACTGTTTTGGACATAATGCATGTAGATGCACCTTCATCAATGATACACCGATGAACTATGATCTTCCGTATTTTTACTGGTATTTGAAAAGCGATCAAGGTGGGAAGGCAAGGTTCTCTGTTGTCAAGATCAAAGGTAATGAGTCGGGTATCTGCAGGGTCGACTGCCCCCAAGGAGGAAAGTAATGATTTCTGCTGAGTAGGACAAGTCTGGAGGACCTCCAAAACTGACATGGCATCCAGGGATTGTGCTAAGTCGTCTACCAGACTATAGTTATGGGTTTCCCTAGCCTGTGGGTTATGGACATTCTTGCGCAATGGGATGCGAGGGACACGAAGCGGTGGCTCGGTAGAAGGGAGAGGAATCACTAACGGGGGTCCCGTTGGTGTAGGGTTTGTCTCTAGAGGGATAGGATGAGACTCAGCGGGTGCATGATACTGACGATTAAGTGTTTGCAGAAGGATTTCTTCCTCACTAATGAGGAGAATTGTGCAATCTGCTGGATTGTTGGGGTTGAGGTATTGTCCCACCTAAGGTGGAGGATGTTGTGTGTCTTGTTGGGTGTTTATCACACTTTTATGTGGAATAGGATTCTGCAGCATGGCAGGAAGGGGTTGTTGCACGTATTGTTGTGGTGCCTGTTGTGGGGCAGGCGGGGCTGGAGGATGGGGAAGACTACCATAGTCTTTCAACCATTTGAAATCAACGATTTGGGGGAAATGATGAGTGTAATGGTTGAAATCACCACAAAGGGCACAAGGGAAGTTGGTTTTAACATTATTGTTATTTCTCCCTTGGCACTTATTATTATTTCCCCCCTGGGGGTTTTGATTCCCTTGGTTCTGCTGGGGTTGATTCCCACCTTGACCTAGGTTGTTGTTGTTCCTGTTTCATCCTTTATTTTTGGCATTGTTCAACAGATGGGTTGGATTGGCCGTATTCAGTTGTTCGAAATTTTGGTATTGCTGAACGACAAAGGGTTGAAAAAAATTCACCCCTGCATGAGGATGTGGGGGAGCCATGGGTTGTGGAGGACCAGGAAATGGGAAGTACAGATTCTGTGGTGGTAACGATCCAGAAGGTACATAGGAAGGCGGAGTGATTTCACTAGTACTATAAGCTGAGGTGGAGGGGGTACCAGAATTCATTTGAATAGGTGGATGTATGGGGGGTGCCGGCGGTGGTCCACTGATGGGTGGAGGTATAGAAACAGGGTATGATTGTTGATAAGGGGGTGGGGGGTAATAATAAGTGCCCCCATATGCCGATGGGTATTGAGGTGTTCCATACATCAGTGGTGGTTGGGGTTGTGGACCGTGGTGAGTGTTGGTACCAATCAATCCGTCTGCTGAGTGAGACATCCCAGGTTTGTCTTGTCCAAAGGGCATAGGTTTTCAAAGATCAGGAAGTACAGTGTATAAGTACCCTGACTTTGCATAGATGAGGTCATACTGTTGGGCCTTACTGATGGCTTCCTCTTTAGATTGAGGGAAGGTGGAAGCGACATCCTTACCAAGGAGAGAGACAAGTGATCTAAGAAACTAGTCGAGACACTGTTTCTTGGTGGTTTCTGCTTTGCACAAACTAAGTCACCTATTCCACTCGTGAATGTGGTCAGCGATATGTGTGGTTGAGGTTTGTTTGAAATTAGAAAGTAGTTCTAGACCATTGTCGTGGTATATTGGTAATTGGAAGAAGGTTAAGAATGCTTTGGCCAAGGACTCAAAAGTCGCGTGGGACCCTGATTTTTCTTCTACATACCATTTGGATGATGGGTCAGTGAGTGTGCATTGAAATAATCACAGTCTGATGGAATCATCCATAATGCTATTGGAAGAGCACCATAGGTGAAAGGTCATGACATGGTTGGCAGGGTCATCGCATGCCTTTCCTTCAAACTTTGGTATGTCCGAAGGTAGTTTGGTGGGCATTGCAGACCATGTGGGAGCATGCAATATAGGATCATTGGTGAGTTTGATGAGATCCAGTATGTTGAGAGAGGCCAAATATGGCATCTGCAGTGGGGGGGGAGGATTATCTCTGACCATGGTGTGAGTGTGTTGTGAACCTGATCCTTGAGGGGGGCTAGGTGGGTTGGTGCTTCCTCCTTGAGAGGAAGTTGGTCCCCCACTTCCATGTAAAGGAGAGTGAGTGAACGGATGACCTTGGGAAGTGGACCCAAGTAATGTAGAACCAAGCAAAGTTGATCCTAAAATAGTATCACTCACAGGAGTGTGTGAAGGAGGTGTCGATGAGTGGGCAAGACCAGACACTCCCCCTAAGATAAGAGGGAGGTTTAGAAAGCGTCGTGAACGATGGAGGTTCTTTGGGTCCCCTATGATGTCCGACTAGCTGCGTGAATGTGTGCAAATAGTGGTGAGAGTAATATAGAAACAAGAGCCTTTGCGTTGAATGTTACACAATATATATATCCAAATCAAACTCTAATAAGAGGTGCATCATACATAAAATGTTTTTGAAAAAGAAGCATATATGTGGGTAAGTGGGTTTTTTCCATGTGGGGAATCAAAAAGAAAAAAAATGCTCGTGTCCTAGAAGATGTAACATCCTTCCTCTCAAATAGCACTGGACCTTCCAATAGTACTCAACAGTGGGGTCTGAAGTCACTGGAAGAGAAATTAGTGAAGGATGAAATAATTGGTTATAATGAGGGGTAAAGGGGGCATATCTCGAAAGAGCTGGCGATATTTCCCAATAGCCACACAAAATCCAATCAAGGTGCAATTGCAGCCCACAATTTCCACCTGGGTAGATGTCCTAAAATTTGGTCACTAGGTACCTCGGTCAAAGTGCGGCATTTAGATTTTTGGCCTAAGAAATGGGTCACGGGCTGGATCCCGTCCAAGAGGTGGGTGCCTCAAGGGGGTATGCACAGAACAACCAGACCTCGGCCTTCAACCCTTCATGGGTATCTCCCTGCCATATGGTGTTAGGAACACTTGACTTGGAGGATTTTCAGTTCCCTATTTGACAACTTCTATGGTTTTGACAATGTGAGAACCAGATAACGGGTAGTTATTTGGATGCCTATCCCCGAAATCCTATCTAGACTAAAAAAATTATTTTGGCACCTCCTGTGGATGAAAACTTAGTGATTTTTTAGAAATATTTTAGATGTAGTTGTTTTAGGAGGTTGGGGGTGTAAACCAATCTCGTTGATTTAAAATGGGAGTGGATAGTTTCGTCAAGAAAAGGGTGGGGTGTTTTCGGAATCCCTTTGGAGGAAACTTACTTTGATCTCCACGTTTCAAGAAGAAGCTATGTGAGTGATAAGTGACTTTTGTGTGTGAGTGAAAGTGTGCCAATTTTTAGTGAATT
>JZKD02S1621669.1:255432-289965 GCA_000966675.3 Picea glauca | reverse complement strand
CTTGCAAGCTCAGTTGGGTCTGCTGAGTAGGACAACTGCAAGGAAAAGAGTTAGGGAAAGAAATAGAAAACAACAACTAAGAATTAAACTAAGAAATGCAATAACAACTAAATTTGTGAGCATAGGGACATAGAGACAAAAAGAAAAATGAGACACATGTCACCAATGATAAGGTTGATATTAGTGAAAAAATACACCAAGAAGCAAGGGGACTATGAGTCCCTTCTTCCTCCAAGGGAGGGCTCTTGGACCCCCACAAGCAAGCTCTTCTTACAACAAATAAAAATGGAAAATGATGAAAGAACTCTTTGCTAATCCACTCAAGGGGTAAGATGGATTTCCCAATGCAATGGTGAAAATATACTCTTGGCAAGGATGGAGTCCTCAAGAGAATAATGGCAGCATAACTTTGCTTTGAATTCCTTGAAAAATGAAGTGTATCCATGGCCTTTTTATAGCATTCCTTTGAGCTATTGTTCAACTAGTTTGTAGTGTGAAAAGAGTCTAATTAGGGCATTTCTAGGTCTTTGACCAGCCATCCAGTCGAATCCAATCCAGATTTGAGTGTCAAATCGGCTTGGGAGATGAACCATAAGTGGGTGGGAGGCCGATCACTCTCATAAATGTGTTGTTTCTCAGGTGTGCGGCTTTTTGCAATAACAGTCGTGAATCGTGCGCATGTGCACGATTTCTGCATTCATGTTTTGTGCATGTGCACACACGCCTAATGTCTTCACAAAGCCCTTCAATTTTTCACTACTTTGTATAGTTTTTGACCCTTTATGAATTCTTTGGTGTTAATTCAGGTACATGGATGACTTCATCACTATTTGACGATGCTGAGGTCTTGTAACCATGTGCAGACGAAATTTCAGTGATAACAGGATTCATCGGGTAATGAATCGTCTACTACATTTTCCATCTCAGAGTAGGGAAGGTCGCATATCAACTTGGAAAACACCAAGGATTTATTGGACTTAGTGCGTTCAAATTCTAATTCAAACTCCTGGAGTATTACAATCCATTTGGAGTATTTTCCCCCTAGTAATTGGCGTGTAAGAATGTGTTGCATAGGGTTGCAGTTAGAAATTACCGTAGTCTTGCGAGAAAGGATATAGTGTCGGAAACATTGAACATCTTGGATGGTTGCCAAGGCCATTTTTTCAACATGTAAATACTTGGTTTCGGTAGTCATGAGATTCCGACTCAAGTAATAAATGACATGTTGGTCATGAGAATCATCCTCCTGGACGAGAACCATAGCAATGGTATAGTCTGAGGTTGTGAGGTAAAGGAAACAATCCCGACTGTAATCAGGTGAGAAGAGTAGTGGGGTACGTGTCAAAGACAGTTTCAAAGCTTTGAAATCTTTGATGGAAGTGGTATCCTGTACGAACTTAGAACATTTCTTGAGCAATCACGTAAATCCAAGAGTTAGCTCACCATAGTTCGAGATGAAACAACAGAGAAAGTTTGCAAGGGAAATTTTTCCTTCCCTTGCAAAATTTGTAACTGGCAAAGTGAGGAAGGAGGAGGGAGATTGAGAATCACCTCGACCTTCAAAGGATCTACCTAGATCCCTTGACGTGAAACAATAAAGCCCAGAAGTCGGCTGGATTCTACGCAAAAAACACATTTGTGGGGATTCAAGGTATATAGTAAAACCGACATCAAAGGAAAATGGCGCAGAGGTGTATTGGATGATCTACACAGTGCATGGAATGAGCGGGTAAGTCATCGAGATATGGCTGGACGATGTGCTTTATATCATGAAAGTCATAAGACATAGCACGTTGAAAAGTTGCACCGACATTCTTTAAACCGAATGGAAGTTTCTGGTAGGAGAAAGTGCCCCAAGGAAAAATAAAGGCGGTCTTGTGTTGGTCCGCAGTAACGATATATATTTGATTATATCCGAAGAAACCATCCATCAGAGAGAAGATTTCACTTCTCACATAATCGTCGACAATCTGGTCAATGAAGGGGGTAGGAAAATTGTCTTTAGGAAAGGCTTTGTTAATGTCCCTAGAATCAACACACACGCGGATTGTGCCTTGTTTCTTGTCAATCGAGACAATATTGGAAACCCATTCAGTTAGAGCCATAGGGTAAATAAAGCCATCTTTGAGAATTTTCTCAACTTCAATCTTGATAGCAGCTGGTTTACGTGGGTGAACCAGATGAAGTTGTTTTCGGATGGGTTTAGCGCCCAGGTGTGTCTAAATCTCATGTACCACAATGTCGGGGTCAATCCCTAGCATTTCTTCATAGCTCCATGTGAAGACATCAAGAAATTCTTGGAAAAGAGACTTGTAGGTGACAACTTCGTCATGGGAACTTGAAGCTTCGATATGCACATCTTCGACAACTCCAGGTTTTATGGATATGTCGAGGGGGATGGTGGGTGGGATATTACTTAAGTTCCCTTCGTCAAAAATATCGTGTGTATACTTAGGAATGGTAGAAATGATGACAATGGTCGACGAAGTCGAGATTCATTGGTAACCCTCGATGGTGTTTTGTTCCAAGAAGAGGATGGAACGATGATGTCCATCATCCCAAAGGGTATCTTCAACACACATAACAAACATAATCATCTCGTCTGTAGGAAAAATGATGCGGAATGGATCCAGAGATAAATCACCAAGAGAGAAGGTAGAAGGGGTTGTTGATTGAATGGCTTGATAAGAAGATTCGATCGGACTCAAAGGCATTTTGTTTCCATAATGAAGATGATCGTCGGGGTTGGGTACCATCCACGGGTCGTAAGATGCAGGGATTCCATGAAAAAAGGTGGAGATCATGTTGATCAAGGAGACAAACGAATGTGGAACATCGGGTGGTGGAATGGGGAAAGTACCCATCAAAGAGGAATATTTAAGAATACCCACACCAATGTTCTCCTATCCAGGGGGGGGGTTTGCAATGAAAGGTATGTTGCTGGTACGTGCATCAGAGTGAAATAAGGCCAATTGGTCTACGGTAACTACTTTTCCTTGATGTGGGAAATGCACGACATAGAAAAGGGTGGACACAACTACACGCATGGAATCGATCCAGTTATGGCCAAGTAGAAGGTTGTAATCGAGAGGAGCATCAAAGACCTCCACTTCAACGTTGATCATTTTTCCTTCTAACGTAATAGGCAACAAAGGGAGGACACTGTAAGGCTTAAAACCAGAGCCACTGAAGGCTTTGAGCATGTTGTGGGATTCAATCAAAGGAGGAGAGTCGATAGCTTTCCAGCAGGTAATAGACATGACACACGTCGAGGCACCCTCATCAATAACTATTCTACAATTTTTTTTGTCAGAGACAATAACTTGTATTTGGAATGTGAGTTGAGGGGGTAACCTTGGAATGTGATATTCCAAGTCAAAAATTATTAAATTTATATCCATAGGGTCTATTCCACCAATAGATTTCAACAGTGCCTTTCATTGTATAGGACAACTCTAAAGGACTTTGAGGGATGACATCGCAGATGGTGCTTGGGCCAGATCTTCGACAATACTGTAGTTCTGGGCAGCACGTGCATGAGGATTGAAAGATAATTTTTTAGCAACACCCTTTGGAGGAGGGTGAAGGACTCTATCTAGGCTCGATCGTTCGAGATGAAGAGCACATTTGGTAGGTGGAGTCATGGGAGATGGTTGGACCAATGAAGGAGGTATTGCATCAACCTTGTCTTTGGAGGAAGAATAATATTTGTCTCAAGTGGTAAGTGTGATGTCATTATTTTTTGAATCACCTGTACACATTAAGACATAGGATGTATTAGAGGGGGAAGGTTGGTCATGAATGACCAATTGGGCCTAGTGTTGAGAAGGGAAGGGTTGTGACAACACGGCCGGAGTGGTGGGTTCCGGGGTCCTTTGAAGGAACTTAGTAACCTTGGCTTGTCGTGGACAATCCTTAGTAAAATGATCATCACCACAGATAAGACAAGGGTATCGAGGTTTGTGCTTATCCCTATCGTCAACAGGTGGTGTTTTGGTTTTCTTAGTTTGCGGATTATTTTTATCCTCCTTGTTCTTACCCTTTCCTTTTTTGGATTTATTTTTTTCGGCGGGGGCAGATTGAATAGAGTTCACCTCAGAAGTATTGCTGGTGGGAGGGGTAGGAGACGGAGCATTTTTAACATTAGAAGAAATGGATTTGGGGTTGTTTCTAGAGGTTTGGATGAAATGAAGTTGGGCATGGAAAGTGCCAATCACTCCGTTAGCAACATGAGAAGCAGTAGGAGTAGTTGAAGTAGCAGAAGTATAAGGACAAGGTGCGTCAGGGAGTAAGTCATAAAGAGTACCCGTTTCGGAGTAAACGAGGTTGAGGTATTGAGCACGACTAATTGCCTTTTATTTTGTGACAACTCCACCCATGGCGATGTCATGAGCAATGTCGTTCACAAATGATTTCATGAACCACTATGCCAGCAATTGATCGAGAAATTCGAGTTTGATGAGACATCGTCCCTGTCGCCACTCATGAATGTGATTAGAGATATGAGTGGCTTTGGTTTGTTTGAAAGAACTCAAAATTTCGATTCTCATTTCGTAATGGATTGGTAACTAGTAGTGGGTGAGGAAATCCATAGCGAGGGTGTTGAAGTTGGTGAAGAAGCCTCATGGTAATTCTATATACCACTTCGTGGTGGAACCTGTGAGGGTTCACTGAAAAAGGCGTAAACGAATAGAGTTGTCCATCAAGGAGTTGGATGAGCACCAGAGGTGAAAAGTCATTACATGATTGTTCGGGTCCTCTCCCGGTTGACCATCGAATTTAGGGATGTTGGATGGTAGTTTGGCCAGTATGGAGGGCCATTGAGGAGAGTGACGGATCGGATCATTTAAAATCCTTGACAGATCAAGGAGGTCTAGGGTGGCTAATAAGGGTAATTGCCTATTCACATGTGGGTACTGGTGACTTTGGGGAGGGAGTCCCATCGGTAGACTAGTGGGACCATAAGCGGTTTGCATATAATGCAAGGATCTGGGCAGATTCGGTTGTTGGTGTGGAGGCAAGTAATTCATAGGGTTGTACCCTTGAACAAGGGCATGGGGTTGAGAATTCGAGCCCCAAATAGGATTGGACATGCTTGGATATGGTTGGCTTATACTAGGGGGTATGAAGGAGCTAGCTTGAGGTTGTTGCCCCATAGTCGAGTGAGGATTATTTTGAATAAGATAATTCCAATACTGGTCCAAGGATGGAGGTATATCTTGTCCATAGGGCGAGGTCGGTGGGGGTTTCCCTCCAATCGGGGGTTGCGTCCCAATTGGGATTTGTCCTGCAAAAGGAGATTGGGTTTGGCCTCCTTGGTGAAATTGTCCACCTACAGGAATCTGGTAATTAGGTTTGAAAGACAGGATGGTGCCAATATGGTTGGTGCCTCCGATAGAGGATGGAAGAGGTCCTCTGAAAGGGGGTTGAGGAAGTGTCGGAATGAAACCGGGAACGAGATGGTGCTGAGAAGGAGTGGAAACACCAGGAGTCCTAGATGAGATTTGTGTAGGAGAGGGAATAGAAGCATTCAATGCATGATATCTGGGCGAATGTGTTGGGGTGAATCTGGGTGAAAGCGGTGTGCCAATGGGGGCTTGGCTAGCCGCTGTAATCTCGGTGTGAGGACTCATAGTATATGGGACCATTGTGTAATGGACCATTTGTAGAGGGATAGTCAAGATGTGGTTAGTTGGTCAAGCATCTGTACCAGGAAAGTAATAGGCAGTAGTAAAAGGTATTGCATCCGGATCAGATGTTTCGGGCAGCTCAGGTGTGACCGTGATATCAACGCCTACTCCTGAGCCAAAGAGATCTCGTCTAAAAATGTCAGTAATCCAAAAAGGATCTTGACCCTCAGGTCTTATGAAAGGTCCAGTTGGTAATCTAGAAGACTGAACAACTATATATTTGTAAGAATTCACTCGAACAATACATCTCTCAAAGTCAGGTGGAAGTCGGAAGTCCTCTCGAGAATTGGTAATTCAGAACTGTTCTAAAGATTTATTTCTTTCCACTTGTGGAGTGGAAACGTCTTGGACTTCACTCTGTTGAGGAGAGCCCTTCGGTGAGTTGGTAGGCAAGGGTTGGGAACATTCCAGATCTTTTGGGGGTAGGCCTTGCATTCTACGTGAACGACATGGAGGGTCAATTGTGATCTAGTTAGAATTTTACAAAAGAAATTCTATGGCCAACTTGGGTAAACAAACAACACGCACTAGTAAAATCTATAAAGCAAAACCAAGAAAACAAGACCTTCCAATACGAAAGTCACTAGTTGGTGATGAAATCCAATTTCACGATGACGAGACAAGAAGGGGTTGGGCCAGGGTGGAAAAGTTGTGTTGACGACCTGCTTAATAGACTTACACCATGGTGTAAGATCCCACACACAATCATGGGTATACCCTACAAGGAGCCCGAGTGAGTCTGGCCAACGTCGATTCCAGGTACCGTGAAGACTTACCCTTTCACATCCACCTTGTGTAAGACCCTAAAAAGATAGGATACTGAGGTTACCACCAACAACAATGATGCCTGGGGGAACAGTCGACAGTCCGATCCACACACAGGGGTAGGGTATCTAGCTCAAAATTATATTGAGAGGCTTCCACTCATCATTGTGGGTATACCTTCAAGTGACCCCCGTAATACGTCCAATCTCTACACCGATATCAACAAAGTAGGGTGAGTAACTCTGTCAATCTCAATGCGACCTCAGGTTTGACCCTTGTGTGAGAAGGGATTCCCAGGAAAAAATGTTGCAAATAGAATTTGACACTCCTTATCACAAGATACTATTGTGTGTTTTGTGCTTTGGAGAGTGTGTCTCACTTCCTATTCCAAATCTCTAGCCTAGCTAATGTTGGTGTAAAAGAGCCCTAGAAAAAGTTACTAGTTGAATTTTAAAGTTGCACAATATTATTAAAGGTTGTTGTTATGCAAAAGGAGACGGAATGAAACCGATGTTGTGTGAGACTCTGACCCAACAATGCGTAAATAGGGATGAATGATACAAATTTTTGTTCGATGAATCCTATTTACAGGAGGGAAAGAGGAGTTTTCTGGAACAATGTGAACTATGATGTATGATCTTCTCTGAAATGTAATATCAAACAATCATGAACAATGCAAATTCCCTATTCGTTGTCTTTCAATACTTGAATGCCCATATTTTTCAAATAAAAGGTTGCTTAAATAAAGAAAATGTCTTTAATTTTTTTATTAGAAACCAAGCAACCATGATGGAACTAAGGAAAAGTAAGCAACCAATGAAAAAGAAATACACAAAAAACACCCAAATTGATCTTTCAATGAAGATAAAAATAACAAACGGACAAGACCAGTTTCTTCAAATGCACATGGGTAACAATTTTCCAAGTAATAAGAAATTGAAAAGGACAATCAATCTCAACTTTTAATCCAATCAAAGGCTCCCGACCAAACAAGTACTCAGATTTGAGAATCGAAGATTATACCCTTGTTAAGAAAAGGTCAAGAGGTAAAAATTGAGAAAAAATGATCAAGAAGAGATTTCGATTTCCGAAAACTAATCATTCGCGAGATTTTAAGTCAAGAAACATTCAATCACTAGCCAGAGAAGTTCTTTCCAGACACACCAACCAATCTGGGCATCTGAAGACACAAAAGACTTAATCCAAAAATTTTACAAGTGAGTTCGCAGTCTGTCAGTGGGGTACAGTGCGAGAATCAAGGATTCTCACAGGCTAGACACAGGCAGGTTGTGAGAAGTTCTCACTGAACTGAACACTAGGGTGTGAACTTCAGTGATTCTCGCAGGCTACAGAGAGGTGCAGTGCAAGAAGGTTTGTAATCAAGAAAATTTTGGAAAAATGACAGAACTTTTGAGGGAACTTCTGGATCCAGGGAGTCTATGAGGATATCCTAAAGACTCGGAGATTGATTGGGAATGAAAAAGGGTAGGTCAAGAGAAAATGGCCAGGTAAAAACCACCAAAATGGGTTGTATCCCCAGTGGAGTCGCCAATTTTGTTATCAGATAAATTGGTAGGTGCGCACACTAACAGATCTTAGTAGATCCACCTGGATCTAGAAAAAAACAGAACAGGACATGACTCTTTCTCTAAGTTGCAGTCATTGAATCTACTACTAAGGAGGAATGAGTGACATACCTTTATATCGCTTCCTTAGGTCTCTGTTGTTCCTGCTTCGCTCCAGTGCTCTTGTGAATTCAGGTCCAACACAACACAAACCAACCAAAGCGAAGATAGCAAAGTACATTCAATGTCAACCTATGCATATGATCAATGAGTTATGCAATAAAATAAGAGTGATTTTATGGGAAAGGGACATGTCGCTATATTATATTAAATGAAAGTAGAAGATACAACCAGGTCGCCTTGATGTCGCAAGATTTCTTTCAGTGACCCTTGGTTCCAACACACACACTTGCTCTATGTTTGCATGAAGAATATCCAGTACAACTTGATAGACCAAATAGAGTCTTCAAGCTTCTATCCAAGCAGATTTCTCCACACAATTCTTTCACCAATTCTTCATTCAATCTTGCTTAAAATTTTCCATGAGAAACCTTTCAATATATAGGATAAGGAGATATGGTTAAATGGATGAATATGATCCCACTAAATATGAGAAGTCAGTAGGATGCCAACCATGCAAATGCCAACTCATTTTCTAGAATATTCCCTTCTAGAACCTTCATGACCTCTTCTCTTTTCCAGGCTTTGAAACAGGTTCGCACCCTACCTATTGAGCAGACTGCAAACAATTCACACCCTAAGTTTGGGTTGCCTGTGAGAAGGAAGGATTTTCTCACCCTGTAACATAGGTAGCCTGCGAACTCATCTTAAAAATGTGTTTTTTGGAAGAAGACAACAATCACTTTTCTCAGGCAAAAAGTCCTTGTGAGAGCCTGAATACATCACTTGTAGAGACATCACTAGAGTGACCAAAATAATGTGTAACAATGTCTAGCAGTGACCAGAGGCTCAACTAGAATGTGATGAGAAATCAACTATCCCAATCTGAGACAATGGTTTGTGGGATTCCAAAATGTACCCAGACTCGTTCAAAGAAGATCTTGGTAGTGGCCTCTATTGTGATGCTCTTCTTGCAGGCAACCAAAATCGCCATCTTAGAAAAGAGATCAATGATAAAAAAAACATAGTCATTTCCCCACTTGGTGGATGGGAGGCCCGACATGTAGTCCATTGAGATGGATTTCCATGGCCTATCAGGAGTAGGAAGAGGGGTGTACAGGTCATGTTTGTTAGTGGTCGGTTTAGCAATAGCATAGGCAGTGCAGGACCTGATATACTTGTTGACCTCCTGTCGAATTTTTAGCCAGTAGAAATGTTTCTGTAGCATCACCACTCTATTTTCGATGTCAAAGTGTCCTTCCACCCAACTATAGTGGGATTCCCAGATCAACTTCACTTGCTCACTTGATGGAACACAAATATGGCCCAAACGAGACAACAACCCATCCTAAAGATGGAAATTATCGACAACTTCATTTTCACCCAACATTTGGTAGGTGGTGATGAAGTCAGGGTCTGTCTCATAGAGTTGGGGCCATCCATATATCTCATGGCCGCAAGATTCTAGCATTGTGGTGAGTGCCACGACTGGTGGTCTGCTGAGGCAATCAGCAACATGATTGGTGCTTCCTATTTTATACTTGATATTGAGGTGGAATTGTTTCAAGTATGTGGACCACTTTTGATGGCAGTCATTCTGCAATTTTCCCTATGTCTGCATGAACTGCAGTGGCTTATGATCAGTGTGGATGACTTTCTCCTTCCAAAGAATGTAATGTCTCCACTGGCGGCATGATTTCACATTGGAGTACATTTATTTATCATAAGTAGGGTACTTACAAACAGTATCTGATAGTGTCTCACTATGATAGGCCACGGGGTCGACGTGCTGAGTGATAACGGTGCCCACAGCATAGTCTGAAGCATCTATCTCGATCTCAAATGGATGTTATAGGTCTAGTAGTGAAAGTACTAGGGTTGATCACAAGCACTGCTTCAAATCATCGAATGCTTGTTGTTGGGACCAGCCCCATGAAAATTTCTCCTTACCACCACCCCTATTTATTTGGCTGAGGGCCCATGCAATATGGGAGAATAGAAATATGAACCTGTGGTAGAAATTCACAAGGCCCAAGAAGCTTCAAAGCTCAGTGAGTGTTTTTGGGGCTGGTCAGTCACGGATGACTTGGATCTAGAAAGAATTTTTTGCAAGTTAGCTCCTATGAGCCTAGCGCGCAGTACAGGAAAGGATGGAGATCACTTAAACAAAAGAGAGGATTAAGCCTTTGTTATAGTTGTAGAAGACTGGGACATCTTTCTAAGGAATTCCCTGGGAAAAGACCCAATTGTCTTTGTTGTAAAGTTATGGACCATGAAGTGTTGGATTGCCCTATAATGATTTCTAATCTGGAAGGAATGAATTTGAATAAAGAAAATCCTAAGGTAGATCCAAAAATAGCAGAACCTCATAAAGAATCAGAGAAAGTATTGCTAGAAATAAACGAAACCCAGAATGACCACCGACATGTCAGCTTATCAGAGATCTTCAAAGAAAAAGAATTCCTTGAAGCAAGAATAGGAGACTTCAACATCAACTGTGTTCTGGATGAGGAAACACAGGTGAATATTATGAAAGAAAGAACTTGGGAACTTTTAGGAAAGCCTACTATGATTCCTTCATTAGGAGGAATAGGGTTATTAAGAGGAAAGCTAATAAACCTATGTGGAAGGCTCACTCAGATACCTATGATTGCTAATGGAACTTCGACAGAAGAAGATTTTGTGATTATTAAATTTATCGAGGACAATGCCCCATTTACCATGTTATTAGGAAAACCTTAGATTGACAAAGATCAATCCAGACAAAAGGAACAAGAAGAAGTTTTGGAGCATAAGAAGAAAGAATTAAAATATTTCATGACTAGAAGGATCGCACACTTGATCGAAGAACAACAAAACAGATTGAAGCTATTTAACACTAGATACCCATATGTCGAAGTTGTAACAAAACTAGAGCATCCATAGAATATTGAAGTACCTATCCGATACAAAGAAGAAGTATTATCCGGGCACCCTAGGGAAGAACCTCAACAACGCGAAGTGACTAGGTCAAAAGAAGACAAAAATCAGAATGGAAAAAGGAATACCAAGGTGATGCTCACTGAAAATAAGACTAGAAAGTTAAGTAAGAAGAGAGACAAGATCGATAAGTTGCAGAAGGCTCCAGAGGGAACCTCGCAGAAGGAAAAATTAAAAAATTGGAGCTTCACCAGGATATCAGAACAACGGCACATGGAACTTCGCCATGGCGAAGAAATATATTCATTGGGGACATTATAACCATTATATCAATGCTCTGAATGGATAGAAATCCATTTATGGCCAGCCATCTCACCATCCGACCGTTGGGACCATGCCATAATGGATAGAAACGAGTTAATGAAGGCCTCATACCCATTGCAAGTGACCCATTGTCAAGGACACTTATGGAGATGTCAATAAGGGAACGCGAGGCTACAAGGTATCGTATATTCAGAATGGCATAGTGCACCTTGCCTGTCATTTGATTGTAGGGAAGTTAGTAAGCAAGAACTGACCCACCCAAGTGATTGGTTTTGTAGTCGACCTCGCAGGGAAGTGCGTGAAGGGCCTACAAATGAATTGGGCGAAGTACCTAGTGAACCAGTTGGAACTTGACTGTAGATAAGTGTAAGATCAAGGATATGAATTCCATTTCAGTTGGCTCTTGATCTTGATCACTTTCATTTCCTGGGAGATGCCGGAAGGTGCTACCTTCCCGGACATCGATCCTTTTGGACCATTGGCCACAAAGTTCAATAAGTTGTGGTACTCAAGTGAAATGAATAAGAAATGGTAGTCAAATGTCGTGTTCCATACATACTACAATTAGCTGAAGATAGCCATACAGTCCAAGCCTCGCATGACGTCGAACACTATACACCAATTTAGGCCTTTGATGAATTTCAGCACTGATCAACATTTCATTTATATCACAACGCGAGCCGATGAGAACAAGAAACAACTTCAATCCTACTATAAGCTGACAGAGGAGGACTTAGAGGAGATTACTATGGAATGGTCTATTGACCTCCTTATTCTAGCCGACCCTGTGGAGATATCCAACATCGATAGCCCAGAAGCTGCGTAGGATACACGCAGACCTAGAAAAACAAAGAAGACTGACGAAGTACAAGATTTAAGTAGTGCCTCGGTGAAGACTGCTTCCATGTCACTAGAGCAAGGAGGTGATGGCAAAGATATAGATGGCACAGAATCTGAACAAACGAAAGATGAAGTAACACCGCCCAGAGATGAGGAAGACCCCTCAAAGAAAAGGAAGGATTTTCCCCCGAAACCTTCCTCTCGGAAGAGATCAAAAGCCCCTATAACTAAGATGCAGACTGTCCTCACCTTTAATGATTTCAATTTCATCATAGCAGCCCTAAACGATGCTTCGCTGGAGAGAGAAGAGAAGCAAGAAGTTAAGCAGGAGGAGATGTACAATAGAATTGAGGTCGAACTCCAAGGGGTGCAGTAGGCACTACAGTCCATTCACGTAGTCTCCACTGCACCACTTCCACTGGGAACACCGGAATCAAGAGATGAGCCAACCCAACTCCATTGGCTCACTAATACAGTCAAAGATCGCCTTCGACGATCACAAGAGGAAACATACCAAGCCACCCATTCTTTGGTACAAGTACAGGGAGTAATTGTAGAACAACGTTGAGCTGCCAAACATGAAAAGAGTGCTCTCCAAGAAAATTTTGATGAAGAAAAGGCACAGCTATAGCAAGGCAAGGAACAATTTCTCATTGAACAACTTGAAGTGAAGGAAGCAGTCAGTAGAGCACTGCTCTCTGTGAATATCGTAGAAGTAAAGGTATAGGATTAAGTCACGAAGCAATTAGAGCAACTTAAAGAAGTGATCTAGTAGCTGCAACAATGCATCATAGACCTAGATATAAGCATTATTCTTGAGACCCCACAGGAAGTAAAGGATCAAAGAGAAGAAACTACCAGGAGCATAGTTGAAAGGATAAAGGCCCTTACCTTAGAATGCAAGCAATTCACTGATCGCAGTGCCCAGACATATGAGAAACTTAGAGAACCCATATTTGTAGGCACCGGAGTCACAGCTCTAGGAAGTGAAGCAGCACGCAGAAACACTACAAGCACAGCTGAAAGCCCTGACAGTTGTGGAGAGAATGAAGAGATCTCAAGAGAAGCGAACCGCCCAACAGCAGATCCACACTATCCAAAGCAGATTTATGGAAATAACTCAGAGACTTCGACCTGTGCAAGACAAGGCTTACCAATTATTCTTAAAGGTCGAGAGCCAGGGAGTTGAACTGGAGCAGGTTAGCATCACAGTAGAACAGTGCCTGGAAGGACCTGTGAATGATGCATTCATTCAATAGTTTGTTGAATAAGAGTTTGTATCACAACAGCAAGTCGAAGTAGTTTTCTCCAAGCTCGAAGCGTTTAAAGCAGAACTTCCTACATCAGAGTGACTCGGGATAAGTCACAAGTGAGTGTTGGGGACTTGTTGGCCCTTGACTAAGTTTTGAGGGATCTGGTCAAGTTTGACCTATTTTCGGACTTCGACAGCCTGTCGAAGGAGGAGCGCAAGATGAAGCGGAGATCATGGATCTTGGCCCCTTTTTTGGGTCCTTTTTGGGTTTTTTGGATTATGTAATGAGCATTGAATGTTGGCCCATGGGTTTACCCATGTTTAGGCCTATTTTGTAATGTATAAATAGATTTCTAGGCTATGTATGAGAGAAGTAAATGGATCTATGTGATGTGAGGCCGATAAGCTAAGTGCTAAGTGCAAGTATGGTTTGTAGATTCTTTGTGCATACTGGGAGAGACTTGCAGAGCTAGGTGCAAGGTATTGTAATAGAATGTGAAGTGCTTTGTGCTATAATGCAAGGAAGGCGGATATAGCGAGGTGTGCATATTTCCTATCCTAGGAGAAGTAGGGTTTTGAGGCTCTATTCTTGTAACCAATTGATTGAAGATAATAAATAATAAGAGTTGGTGGACATAGCCCCAGGGTGGGGGTGAACCACGTAAACATTGTGTTGTTCCACTTTGTTCTTGTCTTGATGTGTTTATAACTTCTCTTGCTAAGTTCTTTGATAGAGATAGATAAATCTATTGATTCTTTGTGCTAATGATGTGTAAGAATGTTAGATCTGACCTATATGAAGGTGCTTAGTGCTTGATCTACTAGATTTCTCATCTTGACACAATGGTGGAAAGAGTACCCAGTTAGTTGTGCTTAGACTTCAAACAGTTCATCTTTAACCATTCTAATGGTCCTCCCTCATTGGTTGGTATAAACTAAGATTTCATTTCCCAATCAATTACGAAATGCTATAGTTCTTCACTATTCCCCATTCGGAAGTAATTCGTTGAGATCATGCAATTTTCTATCTCCAAAGTGTAGCTGGTTGGGCCTAGCCATATTATTCGAATATACAACTTGCACACACTCCCTTTCCAAAATAGATCAGTACACTAAGCACCAAACTTGGATTTAATATATTTGTTTCTAAAATATTGGTATTTGACCCGAAACCCCCAGCTGAAGGCCAATAAATCAAGGAAATGAAAGGATCAATTACATTTTTCATACGCTCTCCCTTCATAGATAAGGATATGTTCTACAGAATTTTGTTCTTTTCTTATTTGATCCTATCTAGTAAATGATAAAGTGCTTAAATACATCATATCTATATGATAAAGTGTCTGTTTATGATAAAGTGCTTAAATACATCAGATCTGAGTGAATGATGTGATTCTTTGTTCTATCTGCGCAGTAGTTATTGGTTGAATAATGATGAATTGTTGATGCTAAAGTGCTCTATTAAGTATTATAATCACATATATGTGTCCCATCTAAGGTTGCAGACACTTGAGTCCTGCAACCACCCCTACCTCTACCTCGGGTGATACTTCATATGTTTCACAAGTGTTGTCGAAAGGGCTGGTAGTTATGGTTTTGTTGGTGCGTTGTTGTAGAGTTGAACCCTGGGTCTACCCCTATTCCAAAACTAGCCCACTATCTTTAAATATTGTATCGAAGTGGTTAAGAAGTGTCACCCCTACCAGGTGTTCACTCGGAAAATGCACTCACATCCAGCCTCTCTTCACCTAATCATCGTCGTCGACCCCTTCACCAAGTGGGGGGTAGATTTCATCGATTAAAACCCAACTTCAGTTGGGGGGAATCAACACATTATCATGCCCATTGACTACTTTACTAAGTGGGTCGATGACGTTCCTACCATAAAATTTGATGTGAAGAATGCAACCTTCTTCGTGTTCAACCAAATTATCGCCCAGTTCAGTATCCCGAGTGATTTTGTCACTGATCATGGAAGTCACTTTCAGAATGAAATGATGGTAGAACTAGCATCTAATTTGGGGTTTAGACACGGTCATTCATCCCCTTATTACCCCAAGGAAAATGAGCAAGTAGAGGCCGTCAAAAAGTCTCTCAAGACCATTTTGCAAAAAATTATCAGTCATAGTAATTCCAATTGGCACACAATGCTATATCCCGCTCTTTGGGCATACCGAACCTCGGTTAATACTGCCACCAGTTTTTCCCCTTTTCAGTTAGTTCACGGTGTGGAGGCAATCCTTCCTGTTGAATGAGAAATCCATTCTCTCAAGTTGGCAGTCAAGCTCCTACCTGACACTTCAGATTTAGAGCGATGCCTTGTGCACCTAGAGAGTCTTGACGAGCAGCGTCAAGACGCCTTTATGACTATCGAGGAAAACAAGAAACATGTCAAGGTTTAGTATGACAAGTTTGTCTATCCCTGGTTGTATGTTGAGGGTGACTTGGTTCTCTTATATGACCAAGCCAAAGAACCGCTAAGGGAAGGCAAGTTTAAACCCATGTGGCACAGTCCTTACATCGTGTGACTTGCCCTAGAAAAAGGAGCCTACGAATTAGAAGATTATGAAGGGAATAAGTTGGTTGAGCCCATAAATGGGCTCTACTTGAAAAGGTACTATGCTTGATCCCTAGGCTTGGGAAAAAATCTTTGTATACTAATGTAAATTTAGTGTATATACATCTATTTTCTCCTTTTCTTTTGTCTTTAGCTTGCTTATCGAGTTTTCCCTTTGTTGGCATATGTCAACGGATTCTTCGGTCTACCTAGGATTCGCAAACGGAGCTATTCATCATACACAGAACTTGGCTTCCGTCGCTTGGGTGGTTTACTCACTCGAGGGTATGTTGGTGTCTTCAGGTGGCGCATGCCTAGGGCCATCCATGAATAACGTGGCTAAATATAGCATTGTCATAGAACTTTTGCGCGATGCTACCTCGCATGGAATTCCTCTTTAGAATTTTTCCTGGATTCCCAGTTAGTAGTATGTCAGTTGAACGGTCATTACCACATGTGTGATCCTACTTTACTCCATCAATTCCTACGGGTAATTATTTTAGACCAACAATTTTATTTTATTACATATTATCACATTCCTAGGAGTTCTAATCATGTATTTGATGCCTATGCTAACTACATTTTAGATTGGCATTTGTCACATTAATAAAAATAAATAAAACCATTAAATCAATGTACACATTATAAGATATAAGTAAACTAAAAGATCCTTTTTCATATATTTCAAAATATGGTATTTATATTACAAAATTGGGGCTAAAACCCTCAATACACGTATACAGTCGGTATACATATCCCACGACATCTACGCCTATGGCGCCAGATGTGTATCATCGTAGAAAACCATGGCGTTTGTGAGACGTCGGAAGAGTCGTATCCATGCTCTAGGTACACCAACCACCTGTCGTTGCATGGCTTCAAGTAGATCCTCTACCTGAACCATAGGAATCCTCTATGTCAAAAGAGATAGGTTTCCATGCACGTTTTGTAGGACTCTCTCTGCTTCTCCTCCCGCCGCATCAACTCCTCGGTTCCTCCGTCTATTTCATAGGAATCCCTCTGGTTGTTGTGGACACATGTCTGCGATTACACAAGTGTCTAGTTAATACTCAAACACCATCCCAAAAATATTTTTGTTCCTTAAATACAAAAATACAAAAAATGAAATATTTTTAAAAAAAATTACCTATATCACCATAGGCAGCCCCTGGTGGAAGTGGCATATCATGATCTCCTCTGAAATCAATCCCCTCATAGGGATATTCATCAAGCACAATGATTTGTCACCGCCAGCAGAAGAAAAAATCATCATTGTAGGGTGTGGTCACCCTACCTCCCCCCTGATGTCTCATGACCTTGATCCACTGTACCATGGTTGGATCGCATGGTCCTCTAAGAAGAACCTCCACTCTAGGTCCCAGACCTATAACCCACTCGAAAAGGAAACTGCAAATAATAGAGGCAAACCCAAATTTTTGCTTACTCCCTTATTTGCACTCTGTCAACCGACCTTTCATATTGGTCAACAGTGAGGTACACCAGTCATAGACAGTGGGTCTAGCACACTCTACTGCGTAAAACATCAGTGTTCTTGATGCTTTATGCAACGAGGCCAAACCTATGATCCTAGTAAGCATGAGCACTATGATATTCAAACTGAGATTACTTATTTCCTGGATGGGGACTTCACTTCCCACCTTGGGCATCCCTGCTATATAGTGGGCATCGATATACTCTTCGATATCCATCCCACTCCCTGCTCTGTGTGACTTGAGGTTCACAACCTACCCTCGGTGTGATATACCAGTCAAGAAGTAGATGTCCTCTACTTCGATCCTCAGTGGTTTTCCATCGAGGATACATATTTCTCTATCAGGGTCCCAGTAACCCATAAACATATCCAATAACCTCACTTGAGCCCTCATTCCTTTGAGAGCCCAAAATTTCTACAAACCACATATTTTTAGAGCCACTTGAGCCACCAGATCTCATTCAACAGCTGCATCCACCTCCTCATTCCCTCGCTCTCTCTATTCCAGGGCCATCCTGCAAAAACAAATCAAATTTCTTGGGTTAAACACCCTTTTTTGTCCATTTGCATACCTATATGTGGCCTTCTTTGCACACAGTCATGTGTAGGGCTTGATACACACTCCCTGTGGTTCACACAGGGGCGTATACCTCATCGTACAGGCAATCTTAAGAAAGGAGACCCGCGTACACCTAAAATCCCAATTTATGCCCTCAAAAACTACAAAATTGGAACCTAATTAAAAAATGTAATCCACTAAATTTGAAGAGGATGAGATGAAGGGTTACCTGATTCAGACGGTTCGTGATTTCGTATCCCGATGCTCCCAAAATCGTCCTTTGAATCTTGTAGGTATTGTTGATCCAAATTGCACTATTTGGGTAAAAATCAAAATGATACAGTAATTTTTTATTTTATTACTATTTATAAGATATTTTTACCCGCTTTATATAGTTTCATGCTATTTTTTAACCTAATAGACTAATTCAAATATGGTTTTGAGCTGGTTTGTTGTGGTTTTGACTCAGTTTTATTGTGGATTTCAACGTCATGATTGGTCGTTCGTCACCTCGGGTAGGTATTTTCATAACCTAGCATATAGGATAGGTATCCACTTCGTTGTGCATTTTCGCATTATCCTTCAACTACCACCTTTTTTACGCCATAGGTATTGTTGTCACTCAGTTTGTAGTTTAGGTCATAGACTAGAGGATAAGGGTCAAACTGGCGTAACAGGGACCTACCCCACCCAATGTCACCACGATGGGGAGGTCCTTTCTATTTAGGGTGTCTAAGCCCAAGGGAGACGTCTCTGGTAAATCTGGGGTTTGAAAGGAAAAGGCTCGAAGGATTAAGGCTAGTTTCCCCTTCACAGATTACCGCCCAAAAGGTAGTCAAATAAAGAATAACCATAGAAAAGGAAGCTGCTTGCGAGACAAGACAATAATGAAACTAGTACATGCAATAATGGTTAATACTTCATAAATCAATGACTATCAAACTTTAATGTATATGAGCATATACAACAGTAAATATTGACGAAGTCAATTTTTGCAATAATGGCAATGGAAATATAATATTACTTGTCAATAAACACTAGAATAATATATCATCTAATGAAAATGATCAATCCTTGAATTAACTCAATGCATTAAATGTATTTAATTGCTCATATACAATAGATTGCTGCATCAATATCCTAGGGATGACGTTAGCTTCCTTTAGGGTTAATATGATTAAGCAATATAATAGACAAAGAAGGTCAACGTTTTGCTAATTAGCTAATGAAAATTACCAATTCATCAATGTCTATCACAAGATGACCAAGCCAACAGTATTTTCTATCAACAATAGTTCAAGTAAGGCATGATGTCATCATTAATTGCAGATTTAGAGGGCTTGCTACGTTAGGTATGATGTCAGCCCTAGTTAATGCGTTAGGGTTAGTTAGGGTTTCAAAATTTGAAAGTTTGAAATATGAATTTTCACAACAAGCTCAATGTTGGAAAGAAAACCGGTGCCTTGGGGTAATATGGAGTCAAAAGTAAGGGCAAAGATCTCAGGAGGATCAAAATTTAAAGACTAGAAGGTTAGGTTCTATGGTGCTGCAATGGCAGAGCCCTAGAATCAAAACCCTAAGGGAAGGAGGCTCATTCCAGTGTTTCTTAAGCAAGGCCTCATGCGCTTTCCTCTTTCTCTAAATACTCTTGGAAAAACGGCTAGCTTCAAAGTACAAATCTAAGGGAGAAAAGTGTTGCAGGAGCAAGGATTTCCAAACCCTAGAAGGTTAAAACCCTAGGTGTATAATTAACTAGGCCTAGGATGTCTCCTCTATTCAACCTATACTTTAAAGCTAACTCATAAAAAGGGAGATAAGTGTAACAACGGCTAGGCTATATCTTCCTTGATCAATGGCTAAAACAATTTCTCAAGCATGGGGACATATAGCAATGACCTACTAGTGTGCTTGCTACCCAGGGTTTCAATATTTAGCAATATAATAGCAATGATATAGCAAATGTAATAAATTAAGCCTACAACCATTCATTTAAGAAGTTTTGCATGAAAAATTCACTTACAAATCATGAAGAATGCTTAATCAAACCCTAGTTGTAAACCTTCCATGAGAGAAACACCATAAATGCCAAGAAGAATCCTCCAATAAGAGTTGCGCCTCACTTCCAAGACCAAAAATACCAAGAAAAAGACTAAAAGTTGATCTCTCACAAGAGAGTGAGTTATGTTATGTTAAAAATGAGGCAAAACGTCCTTTATTTATATCAATCCATGACCTTTGAATTAAAATTTAGGTCATTAAAATAGCTGACAAGGCTGACTTTAAAATTTACATTATTTTTACATTAATTGCTAGAAAACTGTCATAATATGAGCAAAAAGAGGGACGTCTAGCCCTTTTGAGGGAGACATTGGCCCTTATTGGACAAATACAGCATCCAGACACCAAACATTGGCCCTTCTAGGGCTCCTTCAAGCTGCCACACGTGCCAAATGACCTCAACACACTACCACACGCTCTAGACAACGTCCAACTCTCTTAGGTGATGTCCTGTCCATCAAAGGCAAACGTTCCATCTGCAGTGGGTGATTCCCCCTAGGTCGGGCTCTGCCAAAGTGTCCTGGGTGGAACATCCTTCTTTCTTCTCGTGCAATGATTCATCATAACATTGTCCTGTCTCTGCCACCCCAGCAACCATCTGATGGGCTCTTCAGCCCCATGGAGGTCTGAGCTAATCATATCCCCATGTGTACCGGTCCACTGGTACCTGTCTGCCGAGTATGGTCCTGCACATCAAAAACTATGCACTCCATGGGCTCATCATTCCTCGAGATCATAGAAATGTCAATCATGTTTCATCATTAAATTTATCAAATACATGCATAAAATCCCTATCATATCCTCTAAGAGCTCAAAGACATTACACATATCTACTATACAAAGTTGAAGAAACAAACAGAATAACCTATTGGGCCAGTATCCACAAGAAAATGAAAGTTTCCACAGAGGATCATTCAAGCCATGTTCATGAAGTGATATGGTCTAGGGATGTCCAGTCATAGTAAGAACAGGGGTAGGTGTTGTCCATGGGTGCCTTTGTAGGAGGTGAGTTGTACCCGTCATGGATGGACTTTTTCCAAGCCCCTTTATTGCCTTTATTCTTTATTTATTTCTTTTCTTTCTTTTTACTTCAAGGTCACACTGCCTTGGCATGGTGACCAGAGCTGACAGTGTTACCCACTAGTATTTTCGTAGAAATGATAAGGTTGGCTTGTGATGAGACCCCCTTTCCCTCTGCCATGCAACCAAAGGTAATTGCCCTGGCATGGTGAACAGATAATGGCAATGTCATACTGCTAGATACCTATGAACATAATGGGCCAGCTCGTGATGAGACCTCCCATCCTCTTGGTTAGGTCTTGTTTTTTTGTTATTTTTATTAGGGTCCCTTTTGTTTCTTATCGAGAGGCCTTTTATTGCCTTCTCGGGGATCCCTGGGCGAAGCATCTCTAGGTTTCATTTCCTATGGCTTTTATATTTTACCAGCTTCTTTTACCCCTGGGCCTTTAGCCCCTTCTTCCCACAGGACAAAGTATAACCCTCAAAGGTCATCCTAATGGCTGGACTAGGGGAATGGGATGGATGTATGGGGGAAAAGATGTAAAGTGATAGTATGGCGGGAGCGGACGATGGCTTTCAAATCCCCCGTGGTGGCTAACCAAAACCCATAAATACAATCTTGCTACGGCACCCCGTTGATTCCCCCAACAATGGTCAAGTGGATTAGTGTAAGATCCAAGAAGTTAATAGAAATGTAAGGAATCTGATGCATATATAAGAAAGTTATAACGATCAAACATGACACATACCATGATACCTTGGACCAATTACCTCATGGAGCAAGAGTCTTCTCTGATGCAATTCCAAGCCGATGGTGATGGAAGTTGTTGCTGCTAATAGGACAAGTCTGGAGAAGAAGAAGAAAGGTGGGCCCTCCAGGGCCATGCTCAGGTCAATCCTACTCTTGGTACTCCATGTCTAGGATCTGTGGGCCTCGAGACATGATCTCCTAGTTATCCCTAGAAAATGGGGATAACATCTGGCTCCAACTCGGGGACATGTGCTCACCGTAGAGCACATGAGAACCCCAGTATCTCTATAATAAACCTGCAGACCTGCTCACATTTGAAAAGAAAGCATTAGCAACAAAAGGTGGGGTGGTATTTCCACCCCGCAAAATAATACATGTATACATATGAGATAAAACAATCAAGATGCATATGATGAAACAAATAATAAATGCAGATGGTATAATACACAGAAATGCCTAACTACTTATACTTACCTATATTGTCATGTGTCTGGAGGGTAGTAATGCTTGATATGTAAAGCATTCACTAGCAGTTTCAGAATCTCTCCTTCCATTGTCTCCAGGTTGAAGGAATTTGTACCTGCACAACTCTTGATCTTATAAGGGCCTCCCCATAGGCTGTCAAATTTTTTGTGCATGCCAGGCTTCTCTTTTCTTTTATCCCATAGCAGGACAAGATCTCCTTTGGAGAAACTTCTTTCCTTGGCTTTGTGATCAAAAGTATTCTTTATCTTCTCTTGGTTTCTTGTCATTTGGCCCAAGGCTTTTCTTCATGTTTCGTCTAATTCTATCAACTGATTTATTCTCCCTTGGATCGCCTTTGCATCTCTGTCGTATTGTTGCGCGAATCGGAGGATAGGAATTTAGAGGTTCACAGGGCATTTTTCTTCAAGTCCATATACTAGCTCAAAAGGGGTTTTCCCTGTGGATGTCTTTGTTTTTATTCGATCTGCCCATACTGCATACTTTATTTTACTATCCCATGATTTCTTATTTCTCCGACGAACTTTTTTAGGATATTCATGAGATTCTTGTTGGTTGATCTACTAATCCATTCCCTTGTGGGTAATAATTCGAGGAATGGGATAGGGTAATGCCATATTTGAAACAAAATTCTACTAGAGCGTAGGAACTAAAAGCTTTGGCATTATCCGTAGTGATCTTGGAAGGGACTCCAAACCTGGTTATGATCCGATCTTCTAAGAAGTTCATGACAACCTCTTCATTGGCCTTCTTTGTAGGAATTGATTCAACCCATATAGTGAAATAATCCATGGCTGTAAGGATCCATCGATAACCATTACTCGAATTGTCTTTGAATTCATCGATAAAGTCTAGACCCCACTGCTGAAATGGTGCTTCCACTACTACTTGTTTCAAAGGCTAGGCTGGAAGCTTTGGTTTTTCGGTGAAGTATAGGCAAGGTTGGAAAGATCGAACGTGTTGATAAGCATCTGAGAAAAGTGTTGGCCAATAATAACCAGCCCTCAAAATCTTATGGGCAGTGGTACGTGCAGCAAAATTTCCACTGCAATGCCTAGAGTGCAATTCCTCCAAGATTTTCTTTGCCTCATCCTTGTTTACGCATCGAAGTATAACGCCATCAGGATTCTTCCACCCAAGTTTGTCTTCGGTCAGGAAACACTTCATAGCCTTCAACCTCAAGGCTCTCCTCTTGTAATCTACCAGGTGATCAGGGCAAGACAAGTTTTTCAGATAATAAACTATGTCGGAATACCACTCATCATGTTCTAGTTCACTAACTATTACATTCACTTGCTCATTTTCACCCATCTATATGGCTTCCTGATTGCTTTCAGTCAGCATTTGGGCCAAACCTTGTCCCTTTATTATCTTGGTGGATTTTATCTCTAAGTCATACTCCTGGATTTTTGAAACCCACTTTCCCCGAGTGCCCATACAGTCTTGTTGTGACAAAACATCCTTCACGGCTGGGTATGGGACATAAGCCTTGATTTTATTATAACCGATGTAATTTCTGAAGTGTTTGAGGGATTTAACCAAGGCATAGGCCTACTTATCTATGATGGATTAGTTCAATTATGAATCTCTTAGGACTTTTCTAATAAAGGCTATGGGATGTTCAAAGTTGTCAGCATCCTTCTGCATCAATACACCTGAAATAGTATCCTGAGATGCAAATGAGAAAATTATGAAATCTCGTGAAAAATCAGGACTGATCAAGACAGGGGCTTGGGAGATGGCATTCTTGATATATTCAAAAGATCTATTAGTCTCATTTCCCCATCTGAAAGCAACATCCTTCTTCAGCAGAGCACTTAATGGTTTTATCCTTTCAACAAAGTTAGGCACAAATCTGCGGATGAAGTTGATTTTTCGAAGAAAAGATCGTAGGGATTTCTTGTTGACTGGAGGACGAACATCTTTTATGGATTGGATTATTTTAGGATCAATGGAGACTCCCCCTGGTGAGGCCACATGTCCTAATAGTTTTCCTTCGTCAATCCCAAAAATAGACTTCTTAGGATTTAGTGAGATACCATACTTCCTACACCGTTCAAAAACAATCCTGAGATGGGAGAGATGGTCTTTCCTATCTTTGGACATAACTGTGAGGTCATCTTGGTAAATTTCTATGATCTTTTGTATAATGTCTCTGAAGGCAAAATACATTTCTCTCTGAAAGGTGGCACCTTCATTCATGAGACCAAATGGCATTCTCAAGTACATAAAAGTTCCCCAGGGCGTAGTAAACGCGGTCTTGAGTTGATCCTCCCTTTTGAGTAAAACTTGGTTGTATCCTGAGAATCCATACAGCATAGACATCATCCCTGCCCCTGTGACTCATTGAAGCAGATGTTCCATGTTTGGGAGAGGATAATTATCCTTTAATGACAATTGGTTGAGGTTGCGGAAATCAAAACATAGGTGGATATCACCATTTTTCTTCCGAACAAATACCAGGTTTGACATCCAAGAAGAATACATGATTGGGGCTATGATACCAGCATCAACCATCTTTTGGAGTTCCTTTTGTATATTTCTAGCTAACTTCGGGTTGATGTGCCTTAACTTCTATCGGAATGGCTTGGTTCCTTCCACCAAGGGTATAGCATGTTGGATAACGTCTCCTCTATATGCCTTTAATTCATCATAGTTCCAAGCAAAGGTATATCTGAATTCCCTAATGAGCTCCAGTATTTCCTTCCTCTCTTTCTCGGTAGTCCCTTTCCCTATTTTGACCATTATCGGGTCCATCTCAGTACCAATGTTGAACTCCAAGGCTTCCTCAGCTTGCTTATTGGTTCTTTTTCCTTTGAAAACATCATGTATGTCAAATAGATTCTCTAGAGGAATACAACCCTTTGGTAACATATTGTTTTGGAGGTTGATGATTTCCAAGTCCATAGAATCAGCCAGGAAAAAAATTTGTGTATCTGTGAATTCTTTGCTATTTTCCATGAATCTGATAATTTGATCATCGTCTTCGAAGACCTGCCAGTGTTCTAGATTGTACGGATAGAAGGTCTAAAAAGAACCTCCATTCTGCACAAATCATGAAGAGGTCCTTCGCATGGTTGCAAAGTGGAAGTTGAGACGGCCAAAGCATCAACTACATGGTTTTCTTCTCAAGGAACAACTTCAACTGATCTCTTTTTGAAGGATTTTGAAAGATTCTGAGCTACATCTCGATACTTCTTTAACTTCTCATTCTTAGTTGCAAATATCATTAAAACTTGCGACACGATGAGATCTGAGTCACCTTTCACCTCTAGGATTGTGACGCCTTTATCAATTGCCAGATTGAGTCCCATAATCAAAGCTTCATATTCAGCCACATTGTTGGTGCAACAGAATTCCAGCCTATATGAATAGTAGAAGACCTCACCTGACAGAGCTGTCAAGACTATTCCAGCACCTGATCCAAAACTTGAGTGTGAGCCATCGAATTCTAAGGTCCAGATTCCTTCTGTTTCTTCAACTGTGTCCATATCCAACTTTCCTTCCTGAATGAACCAATCATTCATACTACTATTGATGCATAAAAGTTGATCATCTATCTCATCGGGGTTTTCAACGGGTGATCCAACAAAGGGTTCATTGTAGATGGTATAAAATCCTCCTTCAGGATGAGGGATGATGGCTCTGGAATTCTCTCTGTGAATGCTTCCATTCAAGTGTTCAATAAGATCATTGCAGAGGATAATCCCGAAATTATTAATATCGTTCACAACAACCACATTCATCAAGAAAGGAGTGTTGGGACAAGATTCAAAGGCTACCTCGAGATTGTTAATGATTCCTTTTGCGAAATTGTCTCTGGTAATTGCTTGTGAGATTTTTAGGCCCAATTGTTGCATAACTTCTTCTGTCATTATATTGGTTTTGGCTTTTGGGTGTAGTAGACAATTGTGGAGGAGAAAATATTTGACTCGGAGGGAGACATAAAAGGGTTTGAACTCACAATTTTTAGAAATTGGGTCTCCCACTTGATGAATAAAAAGAGAGAAGTCTTGAAGGAGACTTGGCTCAATGATTTTGTGTGATGCATCCCTATCTTCGTCCTCTGTATGGGCCTTCTTCAATGGAGGTTCTTGGGAAGAGATATCACTCTTATGAGAAAGACTCCATTTCCTTTTGGTGGGATCTAATTCGATCTGGAGGACGCTTGAATGTTCAGGTTCTGCCATAGGTTCATTGCTAGGATCCCATAGTTCACAATTCAGGTTTCTTTGTTGAATGTAGTCATCAAAATCAAGATTTCTTTCAATCTGAAAGGCCATGCCTTGTGCTTCTTCTAAGGTTGTTTGTGATCGGTCCTTAACATTGAATTGCAAGGTTCCTTCTAAGGAGGACAGGAAGTGATCGATGATGGCTTGTTCTAAACCAACCTTTGATCAGATCTTCTTGAGGACAAGGTTGAACCTATCACTGAAATATCTTGTACTTTCACAAGGTCCTTTGCAAATGTTGAGGTATTGGGCAAAGGAGTCCTGTGAATGTTCATTATCCAACCACCTTACTTTAAAGGCCTTTTGCAGCTCTTCAATGTTCTTTATGCTTCCCTTGGGATGTCCATCAATCCAGACTTTAGCATCTTCTGTAAGAGAACTTGCAAAGAGCCTCATAAAAACATCAGGGTGGTCTTGACCATCCAAATGAAAGTAAACACTGTCTCAAAAATGGGTCCAAGAGTTCTCATTTGTGGGCAACTCATGTAATCCACCTTGGATGTTACTAAAGTCAAAGCAGTTGAAACTCTCTGAGTGAGACCATTTGTGAGGGTTTGGATTGATTGGAGGTATAGGGTTTGTTAGAGTGTTGGTTATCACAGTAGTGGGATTTGAATACAATTTTCTGCTATGAGTCATCATGGAGTCGCCAGATAGTTTTCCTGAAACTATCAAGGAATAGGGGAATAAAGTCTTAGTGGAGTCACCAGGTAATCTTGTAAGAGAAAAGTCTTTGAACCAAGGCCTACCAAAGGATTTGTCATTGATGAAGATTGACTCAGTGTTCGCTGGCAACGGCGCCAAAATTTTGTCGCTCAGTTTGTACTTTAGGTCATAGACTAGAGGATAAGGGTCAAACTGGCATAACAGGGACCTACCCCACCCAATGTCACCACGATGGGGAGGTCCTTTCTATTTAGGGTGGCTAATCCCAAGGGAGACGTCCCTGGCAATCTGGGGTTTGAAAGGAAAAGGCTCGAAGGATTAAGGCTAGTTTCCCCTTCACAGATTATCGCCCAGAAGATAGTCAAATAAAGAATAACCACAGAAAAGGCACCTACTTGCGAGACAAGACAACAATGAAACTAGTACATGCAATAATGGTTAATACTTCATAAATTAATGACTATCAAACTTTAATGTATATGAGCATATACAACAGTAAATATTGACGAAGTCAATGTTTGCAATAATGACAATGGCAATATAATATTACTTGTCAATAAACACTAGAATAATACAGCATCTAATGAAAATGATCAATCCTTGAATTAAATCAATGCATTAAATGTCTTTAATTGCTCATATACAATATATTGTTGCGTCAATATCCTAGGGATGACGTCATCTTCCTTTAGGGTTAATATGATTAAGCAATATAATAGACAAAGAAGGTCAACGTTTTGCTAATTAGCCAATGAAAATTACCAATTCATCAATGTCTATCACAAGATGACCAAGCCAATAGTATTTTCTATCAACAATAGTTCAAATAAGGCATGACGTCATCAATAATTGCAGAGTTAGAGGGATTTTTGTGTCAGGTATGATGTCAGCCCTAGTTAGTGCGTTAGGGTTAGTTAGGGTTTCAAAATTTGAAAGTTTAAAAGATGAATTTGCACAACAACCTCAACGTTGGAAAGAAAACCAGTTCCTTAGGGTAATATGGAGTCAAAAGTAAGGGAAAAGATCTCAAGAGGATCAAAATTTAAAGACTAGAAGGTTAGGTTCTATGGTGCTGCAATGGCAGAGCCCTAGAATCAAAACCCTAAGGGAAGGAGGCTCATTCCGGTGTTGCTTAAGCAAGGCCTCATGCTCTTTCCTCTTTCTCTAAATACTCTTGGCAAAATGGCTAGCTTCAAAGTACAAATCTAAGGGAGAAAAGTGTTGCAGGAGAAAGGATTTCCAAACCCTAGAAGGTTAAAACCCTAGGTGTAGAATTAACTAGGACTAGGAAGTCTCCTCTATTCAACCTATACTTTAAAGCTAACTCATAAAAAGGGAGATAAGTGTAGCAACGGCTAGGCTATATCTTCCTTTATCAATGGCTAAAACAATTTCTCAAGCATGGGGACATATAGCAATGACCTACTAGTGTGCTTGCTACCTAGGGTTTCAAGATTTAGCAATATAATAGTAATGATATAGCAAATGTAAGAAATTAAGCCTACAACCATTCATTTAAGAAGTTTTGCATGAAAAATTCACTTACAAATCATGAAGAATTCTTAATCAAACCCTAGTTGTAAACCTTCCATGAGAGAAACACCATAAATGCCCAGAAGAATTCTCCAATAAAAGTTGCGCCTCACTTCCAAGACCAAAATTACCAAGCAAAAGACTAAAAGTTGATCTCTCACAAGAGAGTGAGTTATGTTATGTTAAAAATGAGGAAAAACGTCCTCTATTTATATCAATCCATGACCTTTGAATTAAAATTTACGTCATTAAAACAACCGACAAGGCTGACTTTAAAATTTACACTGTTTTTACATTAATTGCTAGAAAACTATCATAATATGAGCAAAAAGAGGGACGTCTAGCCCTTTTAAGGGAGACGTTGGCCCTTTTTGGGAAAATACAGCATCCAGACACCAAACGTTGGCCCTTCTAGGGATCCTCCAAGCTGCCACACATGCCAAATGACCTCAACACACTGCCACACGCTCCAGACAACGTCCAACTCTCTCAGGTGACGTCCTATCCATCAAAGGAAAACGCTCCATCTGTAGTGGGTAATTCCCCCTAGGTCGGGCTCTGCCAAAGTGTCATGGGTGGAATGTCCTTCTTTCTTCTCGTGCAACGACTCATCATAACGTTGTCCTATCTCATCCATCCCAACAACCATCTGATGGGCTCTTCAGCCCCATGGAGGTCCGAGCTAATCATATCCCCATTTGTACTGGTCCACTGGTACCTATCTGTCGGGTATGGTCCTTCGCATCAAAAACTACGCCCTCCATGGGCTCATCAGTCCTTAGGATCACAGCAATGTCAATCATGTTTCATCATTAAATTTATCAAATACATGCATAAAATCCCTAGCATATCCTCTAAGATCTCAAAGACATTACACATATCTACTATACAAAGTTGAAGAAACAAACAGAATAACCTATTGGGCCAATATCCACAAGAAAAGGAAAGTTTCCACAGAGGATCATTCAAGCCATGTTCATGAAGTAATATGGTCTAGGGATGTCCAGTCATAGTAAGACCAGGGGTAGGTGTTGTCCATGGGTGCCTTTGTAGGAGGTGAGTTGTACCCGTCATGGATGCACTTTTTCCAAGCCCCTTTATTGACTTTATTCTTTATTTATTTCTTTTCTTTCTTTTTACTTCAAAGTTTGACCAGAGGACACTGCCTTGGCATGGTGACCAGAGCTGACAGTGTTACCCACTGGTATTTTCACAGAAATGATAAGGTTGGCTCGTGATGAGACCCCCTTTCCCTTGGTCATGCAGCCAAAGGTCATTGCCCTGGTGTGGTGACCAGATACTGGCAATGTCATACTGCTAGATACCTATGAACATAATGGGATGGCTCGTGATGAGACCTCCCATCCCCTTAGTTAGGTCTTGTTTTTTTGTTATTTTTCTTAGGGTCGCTTTTGTTTCTTATCGAGAGGCCTTTTGTTGCCTTCTCGGGGATCCCTGGGTGAAGCATCTCTAGGTTTCATTTCCTATGGATTTTATCTTTTACCAGCTTCTTTTACCCCCTGGGCCTTTAGCCCCTTCTTCCCACAGGACAAAGTATAACCCTCAAAGGTCATCCTAATGGCTGGACTAGGGGAATGGGATGTATGTATGGGGGACAAGATGTAAAGTGATAGTATGGCGGGAGTGGACAATGGCTCTTCAAATCCCTCCTGGTGGCTAACCAAAACCCATAAATACAAGCTTGCTAGGGCACCCCATTGATTCTTCCAACAATGGTCAAGTGGATTAGTGTAAGATCCAAGCAGTTAACAGAAATGTAAGGAATCTTATGCATATATAAGAAAGTTATAATGATCAAACATGACACATACCATGATACCTTGGACCAATTACCTCATAGAGCAAGAGTCTTCTCTGATGCAAGTCCAAGCCGATGGTGATGGAAGTTGTTGCTGCTAACAGGACAAGTCTAGCGAAGAAGAAGAAGGGTGGGCCCTCCAGGTCCATGCTCAGGTCAATCCTTCTCTCGGTACTCCATGTCTAGGACCTGTGGGCCTCAAGACATGATCTCCTAGTTATCCCTATAAAACAGGGATAACAGGTACGAACCCATTTGTTGTGACACAAAACCTTTTGTCTGTTATAAGTAGTGTCACTAATAAATGGTAGAGACTTACGAAACATGGGTGCCCTAGTTAGATCTCCTTTGTCATTTGGTTCCCATGCCGAGTTTTTCCTTAGGACCGGGAGTCCATTATAACTTGATACATGACTTTATAATGAGCCTCATTTATCATTCATGCATATGCGGCCTTATTCCCCTAGTACTCCCAAAAATGAGTCTTAGTTAATCTCTTTTCCAACTCATCTAAAAACCAAAAGTATTTCCAAGTGATTTGTCCCTTTCACACTCGTTAAACTGGATTTGAAAGGTCATGAGTCTTAGTTAAGATCTTTTCCAACTCGTTATCAAAAATAGAAAAGATTTCAGAGTGAACTTGTCTTTTTCACATTCGTAAATTGGATTTGAAAAGACGTCTATTTGGCACAAGTTTACCCCTTTTTCACACCAAGTAGACTACAAGACATAAAAAAAGATATCTTTTGGCGTTAAGTTGTGATTACATCTCGTGCCCTCACTTGTAGTATTGAGCCTTTAGTCGGTTCTCGCTTTGCATTATAAATCGTTGCCCAAGCAGTTTTGCATCCTCAACCAAGCAGAGGCTTGTTTATATATTTTGCAATTTGACACCCTATACCCTGGAGGAAACATCACCCCGAGTGTCCATCTCTCTCATGCATTTCCTTACACTAAGCATAGGTACGTTCCATTGTTGGAACTAGTTTTGCTTACTTGTGACACTCATTTCCTCCTCTGTGTCATAGCATACATTTGTTATGAAAAAACAAAAAAAGACGGGCGGGAAGGGAGTACTATATTATAATTGGCAACAGTCATGTCGCCTTTGAACAGAGCACAAAATATTGAGTCCTTATGTCATCATAATTTTGGGTTTTAGCATGGCCTTAGGAAGTTCATCTCATTACAGATTTTTCTCTACCGAGTGGTTACTCTTCCAGTCCCTATAGAGAATGTTATTGATGCTTCCTGCATCTAATAGTCACATCATTGAGTCTATGTTGTCAGAGTCCACCACATGTCTCATGCTCTTGTTCAAAGGAAGTTTCACAACCTGTGTTGTCGCTCCTCATAAATATTGACTTTGCATGTCATCCATACCCTCAGTTTGTCTCAAAATCACATGATACTATGGTCTTATCATGCACCCTGGCCCTACTTTCATCATTGGTAGGTCACCTTGAACCCAGCAATCGACATTTCATCATTGGTCATTGACTAGGTGGTTTTCCTTGCGTTCGAAGACAAGACATCTATTCACACTTTGGGATTCGTGTAGTGTATTGGATTCCATTAGCCTTATCGAAGGTTTCCTCGCCTTTGTCAACCATTTTCATCATTGGCTGCTATTCAGAGGGTCTTTTTCGTGTACTGCTTGCATTTGATACACGCGAAAGACACACAGGGTCGTTGGTTCATGAACTTGTTCTTCGTCCGATATCCACCAAATCATGAAGCTCCTACTTTTTTCCTCGTGCTAACTTATGAGATATTCCTTAATGTTCTCCTTTCAATGGGTCTCTTTCCATCAAATTCATCTCATCTATTCTAGATATGGGACCTAGAGTTTTATAAGTACCTTCAGGGTTGCAGTCATTAGTGGTAGGCTCTCTCGCCATTGATAGAGGGGAATACATCAATGTCTCCTGATCAATGGATTTCTTAGTTGTTCAACATCGACTCCTTTATTCACACTTGAAGGAATGTACTCTATGCCTTGATACCTACTTTCATTATTGGTAGTTTGTCTCACGTTTGTGTTGGGCCCCAACAACTCCCCCTAAATTTTTACAAAATTTAAAGGGCCCCTATTAGAATCTTGATAATTATAATGAGCTACTAAATCAACATTTTCAAATAGTTCCATACCTTGGCTTTCTTTGAGACAAACTTAAGACATTCACTATAGTATGAGACATTTATTACAAGAGTATATGTCAAAAGTTATAAACGAACATAAAAATCTCAATTTAAACATAAACGTTATTTTTTATCGAATGTTTACTTTCGTTTAAATTATGATTACGTGTTCTTTCTTTTGCTCATTAGCAAGTTTGACTATTTTGAATAATGTGTTCAATACTTCATAAAATAATATCTTGGTTGGTTTCTCATTTTCATGAAATCATTTGGTGATATTAATTAAATAAATTCTTTTTTTCATTTTGCATCTCATTTCAAAATAATAATAATCAAAGAATTATCTATCATTTGTTTGATTTTGTAAAAAACCAAAATTAATATTTTTTCTCCATTAACTTGAAGCTTATAGATCATATTTAAAATAAAATTATAAACAATGTTTGTTTATAAGTTATAGTCAGTTTAAATTCATTTTTTATTTTTCTAGATTTTGTTTTATTCACAATTTTTAGGTTATTAATTTAGTTTTCTTTTTGTTTCATAGGTTTATATTATCAAATATTTGATACGGATCTGATCATCAATTGATTTTATTATCCAAATAGTTTCAAGATGATTGATCCAAAAATAATTTTGGATTGCTACAAATAATTTTGGATTGCAACAACAGATAAAATTTGGAAAGGCGTCAAGATCAGATAAACGATTTTACAGAACTGATTGCAGCCACACCGTGAGGAATTTGAAGAAACGGTTGAAAACCCATAACAAAAATGAACCCATTTACCTTCCACATAGAGATTTTCCCAAACAAATGCACGATTTGAGAGATATTTGGGTCTCTTTTAGAGGCAAATTTCAGGTGGCGGAAATTAATAGTGACGCCCAGACTGTTCATTCATTTTATAAATATATGAGAAAGATCAGAGCCATGGGGATCCAAGAATTGGAGAGGAGGATTTTAATCCTTTCTCTTTTGTATGTTATTGTTTTTGTAAACTTTTTATTTCTTTTCAAATAGAGTAATGGATGGCTGGAAGCTTTGTGAGAATGGACTAGTATTTTTAAAGAAGAATACGGAATTCCGGATTGCTTAATGGCTTTTGTCCTGTGAGTAAAATGGTTTTGTTTTCATATAATATATCCATTTTCTTTGAATAATTGATTATGCATTGATTTAAATAGCTTTAGTCTTTTTTATCAATACATGATTAATTATTATCATTTATGTATTAATTTTTCCAATATTTAAAGTCTATTATCTAAAACAATTCTTCCAGGACTACAGAATGGACAAGTGATCTCAAAACTTAATAGAATGGCATATATGCATTTTGGCTTTAACCTTTTGTTTATAATGTTGTTATTTATGTTTTGTTAATCCTGTTACATGTGCAGGTTTGATATATTTAGATTAAATGATTTGTGATGTGTAGGAGGTTTATATTATAAATACCATCTATCATTTGCTCCTCAAAATACAAATGTTGTGATTATATATTCGATTTAAATAATGAGATTTATCTTTGAATTTTAAATTGAATGATAAAATGCATAGATTGCTTCCAGATTTATCTTGTTGTAATCATGTATAATTATGATATCATGGGTATATGTTTGTGTTTCCTTTGTTCGACAACACAGGTATTCCAACAGAGGACGAACACCTTCAGTAACCACTCACATAACTAGATCAAAGATCAACACACCGATGTTTTCATGTGGTAAAACCCCTACGGGGAA
>JZKD02S1621669.1:178091-246483 GCA_000966675.3 Picea glauca | reverse complement strand
CCCAATAACTCCCAAAAATGAGTTAATTACATTAAAAACTCAAAAGTGGTTGGAAAAACCCACTTTATAACCATAAATTGGTTAAATTCGGGCTTATCCCCTTAGTCTTGGGCACACGCTCCTTTGGCAAGGTTATATGGACTCCATATGGCCAAGCGCTTAGCCCAAAGGGCTAAGCGCTGGCCCCTCTCCTCCTTTATGCGCATAATACCATACAATATAATTAATATTGTGGGTTTTAACAACATAAATTAATTTGGGCGCAATGGTTATAGGACTAAAGTGAAGGTGCTTAGGCTTAGTGGTTGGTCATGGGTTCAAAACCCGGGGACCCCAAAACTTTTTTTGAAACATACCACATTGACTGATGACTGGGTGCCACGTGGCACTTTCCCATTCGACGGACAAATGCCACTTGTCAACCATTGACTGGTCCAGTTGCATGCCACATGTCTGCCCTGTCAGAAAACCTGCCCAATCACCATCATCCAGAGAGTGCCATGTCATCTTCTGCACAGTCAGCATGCTGATGTCATCAGTGTTGACTTTTTGACCAGTTGACCTTGACTTTTTTCCCTGTTTGGGCTTCCGATCAGAACATGATAACTTTCGCATACGGAGTCCATTTGACAAAGTAAATATACCGCTGGAATCGGGAAGACGAGCCGGAAACAATGGTGTTAGTTTCGTCAGATTCCGAGAACTTTCATTTTTGAGCATTTTTCATGCCCTGTCAGGCTTCTGAATCCGATTTCGGAGCACTCAATGACCGATAATCAAATAATGTATGATTATGTTTGACCTCAACTTATTTATTCACATGATGTAGACTTACACCCTTGGTGGATAGTGTAGAAGACTTGAAGACATCACTATGTGGCCACAGATTTCCTAAGTTGTTGCTTCCCTTTCATTGGACCAACACCTATTCAACTTTAGTGATCATGGGAGATCATATTATACTCCATGGTATACATATCTCTTTAGATTGATTTTGAGACTGGGCCTTGTTCGTGACTATGACATCCTTTGGCATATAACCACAATTGTATCTGCCTATTCATGGCCACAGACACATATTTGGTATATTTTCTGCATGGATCTGCATTGTATTCTTAGCAGCCATGTATGCAAAGTTAGTACAAAATGTAATGAGAAATCGAGTTCGTCCAGCTCGTTCTATACCACTCCACTCCTAGGTTATTTATAATGTATTTCGTCCATCGCAAATACTCCTCTAATATCACACATTAGGGGGCATCTGTTATAGAAATATTTGCCTCATCATTGCTATCTTGCACAAAGGGCCTTTTTCCATTTCCCTATGCAGACTTATCATCCCTTTTTGATAAATCAAGAGCTAAAAATAAACATTTTTCCACATATATGTGCCCTATCAGCTATACAGCAAGCATATACACAGGCTAATCCACTATAGCTCGCGTACATCAAGATTTGTGCCAGAAAATACAAAAATGGAGTCATGTTTGCATGTCACGACAAGAGATCTTTGATCCTTGGCCTTCCATATACTGGAAAAGTTCTGACTCGTCCCTTCAGTTGCATTTTGAAGGCTATAAGAGCACAATTTCGAGCTATCGAAAAAAGGAGAAAGCATTTAACTTTGAGAGAAAAGTTACTTTGGAGAAATTACTTCATATTGACTCTGCATCCCTTTGTCCCTCAAGTATGAACACAGTATTCATCCCCCAAGCTCTTTCCCTATTGTTAAGAGAACCTCATTGTCTCTCTCTTTCGAACTTGCCTTTAGTGGAGGATTGAAGTGGTGGAGACCTAGTTGGAAGGAACTTGGTTCCTTGGTTTCGAACCGTGCCGACACGAAAGTCTGTAATGTTGACACTTTTGTTGATCAATTATTAATAGAAATACTCATTTCTCGTTCTATTGGTATCGTGCAAATATATGATTATTATCCATGGCCATGTTTGTAATGTTTATTAATGGATTATGCTATCTAATGTGCTAACCCCTTTAGATTATCACTATATACTTGATTTTCTTTTTCGTTGAGAACTTATTGCAAGTACAAATCTTTGGGTCGAAGTGCTCAACGGTGGAACATCATCAAATGTTGGATCGAGGTAGGCCTCTTTCTTATCTTGCACATTAGTTTATATAGAATATAATGGAATTGAGTTGATTTCTGCAGTGATACTTGTCTGTTGTGGTTTATCCTTGGCCATAGAGAGTTTTTCCCTCATAACAGGAACTTCCATATTGCAAAATTGTTTTCCCAAAAAACATCATTTAGGGCCTCAAAACGGCTCCAGAAGTGAAAACTGCTAAAAACAGTAAATTACCAAAATTGTCAGAAAACTGTTTTGAGCCAGTTGGAAAAGGTGGGTGGCCACTGATATCCATCTAGATCAATCCAGGGGGGGTGAAAAAAAAATTTGTAGCCTCCCTTGGTGGGGGATTCTGGGGCAACGCCCCGAAGCGAAATATTGGGAAAAAATTCCTCGTAAAATATTTTAATTTCATAGTCAATCTGGATCATTCATTATAAGTTCGCAGATCTGATGGTGGAATTTATTTAAGGGTTTTTTTCCCTAGAAGGAAACCCTCTCTTATGAGGTAATTGTATTGCGGTTGTGTATTATTGTGAATATTGTATTCTAAGAGAGGATATTGTGAGAGAAAGAAGAGGAAATCATAGTGGGTGTGTTGTAGGTTGTATCCCTTCATTTTTTTGGTTCATAATAAAAAGGAAGGACCTGAAAATTTCTCTGGTGGAAATATCCTACATTGGGTGAATCACGTATATATGTGTCTCTATTATATTGTGTATCTTCCGTGTTTTATTTCTGCATTTGTTTTATTTTATATCTCTGTGATCTTGTTTTTCTAACATGTGACACTTGTCTTGAGCCTCCTGCTCACTAACCATCTATCACATTCATTTTTATACATGTTCATAGATTCTCCTATAAATATGGAATGTGTCTTTTTGTAGTTGAGTTAACTCCGTATCTTTTCTCATTCTCTTGCCATTTGGACAACCCCTTTGGATTCCTAACTCCCTCTTTAATAGTTTCTTCAACATGTGCCCATTTTTCCATATTTGTTTTATTTTCATAAAATAATAAAGTTTTACATTTCAGATTTGGTCAATCGACCAAAGTGTCTTTTGGAAAAATAAATAAAATTCTAGAATAATAATAATAATAATTTTCAAAGTTTCAATTCATGGGGTATCATAGTATGTCTAATATTTATCATTGGTGCATCTTGTTATTTTGAGTGTTGAGGCATATCTTGTATTTCTTGGTACATGGTTGAGGATTTTTGTGGTACATGGTTGAGCAATTTTGGTTATGGTGTCTTGTTGAAGTTGTTGGTATAGTTTTAGGATTCATAACAATGAGGTTTTGATTTCTATTCCATGTGAGGGTTTATTATACATGATTATGATTATGTGCACATGACTAGAGAGACATAGATGCACATGGTTTGAGTGTTATTCTTGTGATATTGAGTATGATATCTATATTATCATGTCTAATCTATTAAGGATATTATTGGTAGAAGTTGTTGGTATATTTGGTATATGTTGGTACAGGTTATTGGTATAGGTTGATTACAAGTTATTGGTACAGGTTGACTACAGGTTATTGGTACAGGTTGTTGGCACATATTATTAAAGGTTTACAGTGGTATATTTCACAGTGACAGTGTGGCATAGGTTACATCAGTTATTTGACACTTATATTTAAGAGTGATTGGATGGGGCAAGGATAGGTGGTTGTAGATAACTTTCGGTTGTAAACGGAGAACATAGGAGGTTGTAGCATCCTTCTGGTTGTAGATAGAGTATTGGGGAGTTGGATTTTCCCTCAGGTTGTAGCCTGAAAATATAGGGGGTTGGAGCCTCCTTCTAGTTGCAGTTGGAGAACAAAGGAAGTTGGTTCTTCCAATAAATTTAATTGTTAAAGACATATAAGAAAAAACATTTCGTGGTTTTCTCCTGCATTGGGTTTCCATGTAAAAATATTGGTGTACTATGTATGTGTATGATTGCTCATTGTTCATGGTTTATTTATTCTTCACTTTTTGAATGATAATGGTAAATTGAGCATAAAAGTAAGCAACACTTGTATATTATGATTAAAAAGGATTAAATATCTCTATTACTGATTCACCCCCCCTATCAGTAACCAACAATTGGAATTAGATCAGGTCCTTCAAGAGACATTTTAACCACTGGAAGGAGATCATGGATTACTCTAAGATTGGGATACCACAATTTGATGCAGAATATTATGCCTTCTGGAGTAGAATAATCAAGACACACATACATGCACTAGGATTTGATGTTTGGTGATCGGTCATAGATGGATACAAAGCACCAATTGTTCCTCCTACTGATAAATATGGAAAGAAACTTGAAGAGAATAATTCAAGAGATACAAGTGCACTCTTAAATGGCTTGTATAAATCTATCTACACCAAATTTATGCATTGTGATTCTGCAAAGGACATTTGGGTCAAGTTGAAGAATGTATATGAAGGATATGAGAAAGTCAAAGAATCTAAACTTCAAATTTTTAGAGAAACATTTGAACAACTAAAGATGAATGAAGATGAGAACATAGATGCCTACTTTATACGATTTGATGAAGTAGTAAACATTATCAAAGGCTTGGGAGATGAAGTAAATGAACAGTTTGTCATCAAAAAGGTATTTAGATCTCTACGAATGATATTGAATCAAATATTTCAATACTAGAAGAGAGATAGAATCTAGCTACACTGACCATGGATGAGCTACATGGGACACTCACAGCTTATGAGATGATAATAGAGAAAGATAATTTGATTACAAAATAAGCATCATTCAAAGCATCCAAGAAGTCAAATAAAAAGGGCAAGCAAAAGGAAAATTCAGATAGCAGCAACAGTGACATCTCAGAGGATGATGAAGAAGTAGCCAACTTTGTTAGAAGACTGAAAAAGAGAACCGACAAATATAGAGGTAAGCTTCCATTGGTTTGTTTTAATTATGATGGTATTGGTCATTTTGATAAAAAAATGTCCCCACAAGAAAAAGAAAATAAATGAAGATGATGATTCAAATGGAAAACAAACATTCAAAGGAAAAAGAACCAAAAATAAATTTTTCAAGAAAAGATTTTGCACCAAAGAAGACAACAACTCATCAGATGAAGACGAAGCAAGTGAAAGTGATACAGAAAGAGTTTTATTCATGGAAATAGAAGATTCTGATGAAGAAGGCTTTGAAGAAGAATATGAAGAGGAAGAAGTTGACTAAAAAGAAGAATTGTTAAGCACCATATAAGTCATAAAACGAGAGAAGAAAAACAAGTCACTTCAGGAAGAACTAAAGGAAAGAGGAGTTCAAAATTCAGACTCTGAATAAATAGAGAAAATGATTACTAAATTAAAAATCCAAGTTGAGGAAGACAAGAGAATTAAAGAAACACTCAGAGAACAGGTAGAATAAAGAGACGAGATTATTGGAAATTTGGAAGCAGATATTGTCACATTGAGAAAATATCTTCAAAATAAAAGCATGCAGAACATCTCCAAAGTTTTGGACGAGATTATTAGCAATCGAAGGCCAAATCATGACAAGTATGTACTTGGATATTGTTGATACTAAGAGGAGGGTGAATCGGTATCAAGTACAATTTAAAAACTTTTTAAACTTATACTTCAACCATATTATATATTCAATTTTATCCAATGAACAATGAACAATAGTAGAAGAGTTACACCAATACACTATGCACAATATATGAGAAATAATCAATAGTTATTGTTCGGGAAGTAATGAATTCCAAGGGAAGCTACAGCTACCAAATATAAAGGGAGGGATGAACCTCCAAAAGAAAGATACAATATTCCAATATCAAGAGAGGTTAGACCTCTCCATCCTTGCCCCTTCCTTCCACCCAATAATATATGAGAGCTAATAAAACTTTACATTAAATTATCATCAACAACCAACCATCACATAGAACCTAATAATGCTTCCAGAGACTTCTTCAACTTCTACAATTCTTCACTTCTTGGAATACTCTGATCCTGTAGATAACATTACTCGATGTATTCTCTAAAATGCCTCCAAGTTTTACTCCTTGAATCCTCCTATAAAAGGAGTTATAGATAAAATGGTAGACCTTATTCAATTATGGTTTATTCAGGAGAGCAAACTTGTACAGAATGCCCCACTCTCAATATTTAACATAAGATTCTGAAATTCATATAAAATAAACTACATCCCATACTCTTTCCAATGAAATTGGTCTCACTTCATTTCGATTCTCTATGAAGACGTTATTACAGTTTTACCCGGAACACTTGTTTATAAATAGCTTCAGGACTAGTCAAAAACCCTATCTTCCACAGAGTGTATCTCCAAAATTGTAGCGAATAAAGCGCTGAAAATTTTACCATGGGTACCTAGATATGTCTTCTCAATAGTCTCTAAATTTCACCATCTAAATCGTTCTAGAAACAATGTTTTAGAAAAAATGGTAAGATGACCTGTAAATAACATACCTTAGAACACATCACCAAAAGACTTCATCCTCCCTTGAAATTCGGCCTTCTTTACTTCATATTTCCTATTAAATTCGACTTATATATCCTTGTTCATTAAAAAATTTGTGTGTGTGTTAAAATGAATGTATAATGATATGTATTTATACCCTTTATGTCACTTCCTTTTAACATTAGGGATGACATGTAGTTTATGCTGCAATTCACATTTTCATATTCAAAAATTCATTTCTCCTCAATCGTGAGGATCCACGTGGCATGCCACATACCACCGGAAGAGGCATGACTTATACTATCCATCCATGGATGTTGTATATGCATGTGTAATTTCTTTCATGTATATCTACTTCGATCAACTGTGGGGTCCAAAATCAAATGGCTAGGGTTAACATCAATGCCTACAACCAATGACTAGGGTTTACATCAATGACAACAACCAATATTCCAAATATCTCCCCCTTTGTCATTGATGGCAACACTCATGCTCCCCCTTTCCTCATTCTCCTAGTTTCTCTCCCCCTTTGACATCAATGGAAAAGGGTCGGGTTGCTCCCCCTGAGTTTAATGGAAAAAGGTAACTCTCTTCTTTGGGGTTTCTCCCCCTGAACATATAGCACTTGGGTTTTTATGATCTCTTTATTCCTTGGATATTTTTCGTGGATATAGGACGTATATGTTACTTGGTATTCTTGTTGCAGTTGCAACCAATCTTCTTGAACCTTCTTCTTTGATTTTTCATCTTTGTGATTTAAATGTGAGAGTATATCCTTGATCACACATTTTACTAACACTGAGTAGATTATTCTTCAAGTCTTCAACAAATAGGACATTCTTTACGTTTACATTTTTTCTTCCAAGCTCTACTACACCTTTTCCAAGAATTTTGGAAGATGAGTCATCTCCAAATGCAACATTGCCACCCTTTCTCTTCAAGCTGATGAATTTTTCTTGATCCCCGGTCATGTGTGAAGAACATCCATTGTCTATGTACCATTCATCTTCTTCTTTACATTCTTCAGTGGTCAATGCTATTCAACAATATTCATTGTTTTGAATCTATTTCCTTTTCCATACTGTGGTTGGCACCGCGACATTCGGCATAGGAGCATATTCATTCATATATTTTCAATCTCGTGCTTTGTTACCGAGATAATTACATTTGTAGCATAGAATATGTTTGTCCATCAATGGGGATAATGAATTATAACTTTTGTTGACAAATCCACGATTGTTTCCATATCTTCTATTTACACCATTCATGTTTCTTGCATAGTTGTTCCTTTCATTGATTCTGCAATTAATTGCCTTATGTCCAAAATTTTTGCAAGTATAACAATGACCAAGAAATAAATTTTGATACCTGGGAGTAAGTGACCTTCTTTGTGATGTAGTCCATCTGGGTTCATGATCTACTCTTCTGTAATTTACTTCATACTGATTGAAGATTCTTTGATTCTTGAAGGTAGGAGGTATTCTTGGATATTCATCTCTTTTGTAATCATTCCTTCTTTCTAGTATCCTGGTCCACTTCTCATCAACTGTCTTTGTAGATATTTATTCAACATTTTTGTTGGTATTTTCATCTTCTTTGTATGAAGTTTCCCCCTTGCATCCAAGATGTGTTAAGTCTTTTGGTACTTGAGATTTTCTTAATCTCTTCCTCAATGAGACAACTTCTTGTTCAAGTTTCTAACATTCTTCTTATTCTTCATCATTTGGACATTCCTTACTTCTCCTATTCTTCTTGCTTTTTCAAGTAGATTTTTCAAGGAAATGGTTTCTTCTCTTATTTTCTCAAATTCTTCTAATTGTTTCTTCAAGATTTCAATTGTATTTTCACAAGTACCCAATTCACTTCTTAGTTTTCTATGCGATTTTTTCAGCTTGTTATTTTCAATCTCAACATGCTTCAATTTTTTAATATTATCATCTTCTTGTTGAATCATTTATGCTTTATGATTTTCTTCTTCTTCATTGGACTTCTCTTATTTCATATCATCTCTTTCAATCCTTGGATAAGGACATTCAAATTCAACATGTCCTACTCCTTCACAATTAAATCAAAAGAACTCACCTCTATTTTCTTCTTTGAAATCTGAGATGTAATTTGCTTCAACTTCTTCTTCTTCTGCTTCAGCTTCCTCCCTTGCATAAAGGTCTTGTAGCTTGTCCCAAAGCTCTTTTTTTGATGCACATAATCCCACCTTGGTTTTCATTGAATCTGTCAATCCATCAAGGATGGTATCTATTGCCAATTTTTTGTTCCTTCTTTCTTCCTTTTGAGTTGTAGTCTTTGGTTTCTTCAAAGAATTGTATCCTGAAGCAACTGAGAACCAAACATCTTCGAAAAGATCTTTGAAGTAAGTTACCATTCTATTACTCCAGTATTCAAAATTGATTCCATCAAATGGTGGAATCCCATTTGGAATGTTGTCTTCTATTTCTGCTTAGGATCTTCCTTCCAATGGTTAAATTGTACTGAAGGTAACTGGATCTGATTCCATTTGTTGATACTAAGATGGGAGTGAATCAATATCAAGTACAATTTAAAAAAAAATTCAACGTATAATTCAACCATATTATATATTAAATTATATTCAATGAGAAATGAACAATAGTATAAGAGTTACACCAATACACCACAATACACCATGCACAATATATGATAAATAATCAATTGTTAATGTTCAAGGGAAGTAATGACTTCCAAGGGAAGCTACAACTTCCAAATATACAGGGAGGGATAAACGTCCAAAAGGAAGATACAATCCTCCAATATCAATAGAGGGTTAACCTCTCCATCCTTGCCCCTTCCTTTCACCCAAAAATATATGAGAGATAATAAAATTTTACATTAAATTATCGTCATCAACCAACCATCACATAGAACCTGATAATGCTTCTTGAGAATTCTTCAACTTCTACAATTATTCACTTCTTGGAATACTTTGATCTTGTAGATAATATTACTCAATATATTCTTTGAAAATCCTCCAAGTTTCACTCATTTAATCCTCCTAGAAAAGGATTTATAGAGAAAATGGTAGACCTTATTCAATTCTGGTTTATTCAGGAGAGCAAACTTGTACAAAATTCCCCATGCTCAATATTTAACATAAAATTCTGAAATTCGTACACAAGAAACTATAGCCCGCACTCTTTCCAATGAAATTGGTCTCATTTATTTGGATTCTCTATGAAGAAGTTATGATTGTTTTACCCGGAAAACCTATTTATGACTAGCTTCAGGACTAGTCAAAAACCCTATCTTCCACAAAGTGTATATCCAAAATTATAGCGAATAAAGAGCTAAAATTTTTCCCACATATACCTAGATATGTCTTCTCAATAGCCTCCAAATTTAACCATTTGAGTCGTTCTAGAAAAAAAATTATAGCAAAAATGGTAAGATGACCTATAAATAACATACCTTAGAACACATCACCAAAAGACTTCATCCTCCCTTGAAATTCGGCCATCTTTACTTCATATTTCCTCTTAAATTCGACTTATATCTCCTTGTTAATTAACAAACTTGTGTGTGTGTTAAAATGAATGTATAATGATATGTATTTATACCCTTTATGTCACTTCCTTTTAACATTACGGCTGACATGTAGTTTCTGCTTCAATTCACATTGTCATCTTCAAAAATTCATTTCTCCTCAATCGTGAGGATCCACATGACATGACACATACCATTGGAAGAAACATGACTTATACTATCCATCCATGGGTGTTGTATCTTCATGTGTAATTTCCTTCATGTTTATCCACTTCGATCAACTGTGGGGTCCAAAATCCAATTGATAGGGTTGACATCAATGACTACAACCAATGACTAGGGTTGACATCAATGTAAAACAACCAATCTTCCAATAGATACAACTAGAAAGAAAAGAGATCAAGCTCCAAAACAATATATCAAGAAACAGAACCAAGAATATATGTAGAGATAGTCAAAGGAGACAAGAAGTTTTACAAGGAAGATCATAGAGACACTCCTCCACCCAAGAGATTCATATTTCAAAATCAACGACAATCAGAAACAATAAGGCCTCAAGAAGAAGAAGGGTTCAGAAGAGTAACTCATTATAGAAGATCTATATCTCCCAAGTATCAAACTATTTTTATTGGTTTATTTTATTCATGTAACAATTTTGGACATAAGGTTGTGAATTGCAAAGAAATTAATAGGAACAGAGACAACTGTGAAAGTTATGCATGAAATGATTATTCAAGAAAGCCCAGTGAAACATAGAACAAAATCTACAACAAGTTTGAATACTTGAGTACTGAGATGGAATGCTACAAGTGCAACAACTTTGGACACATGGCCAAATATTGTAGAATGACAATTCCTCCAATAGAATCAAAACAAAATAAAAACAGTCACAAACATGAACCTTAAAGAATATGGATAAGAAAGAAAAATCAGTTCAACAATGAAGAATGCACACTTTCTCTACAAGATACACATAAGAAACATGGTTGGTATGTTGATAGTGGTTGTTCAAAGAACATGACAGGTTATGAGGACATGTTTCTAACCTTAATAAATGGAAGATATGGATTAGTCTCCTTTTGAAATGAAGACTTGGTCATAATCATTGGAAGAGGCACAATTAGAATTGGAAACAAGAATACCAAGACAAAGAATGTTCTACTAGTGGAAGATATGAAACACAATGTTTTGAGTGTAATTCAAATGTGTGACCAAGGTCAAAAACTTGTGTTCGATTCACAAAAATATGAGATAAGAAAATCAGGTTCAGGAAGAGTGGTTGTGACAGTTGTAAGAACTTCAAGAAACATACATGTATTAAGTGAAATTGGAAATGAAAAGTTTTGTCTAGGAAAGAAAGATGAAGTATAGATATGGCATAGAAGAATGGGTCACATAAAATTTGACAATCTTGTCAAAGTCAACAAAAAGGAAGTAGTCAGAGAAATTCCCCAGATCATAAACCCAACCAACACTTTATGCAAGCATTGTCAACAAGGAAATCAAACCAAGACCAACTTCAAGTCAAAGGAATACTCCACAACAAAGTCACTCGAAATTGTGCATATTGATCTAGTTGGACCAACTAGAAAAAAAGGGTTGAAAGGTAATCATTATTTTATGTTAATTGGTTGATGATTATACAAGGATGAATGCAGTTTATTTTCTCAGGAAGAAGTCAGAAGCATTCAAGAAATTCAAGATATACAAGGAAATGGTTGAAAATGAAATAGATTCAAAAATAAAATGTTTGAGATTGGATAATGGAGGATAGTTTACTTCAAAGGAATTTATGGATTTCTGCAACAATTATGGGATAAAAATGCAATTATTCATTGCTAGGACACCACAACAGAATGGAGTCATTGAAAGGAAAAATAGGACAGTACAGGAAATGGCTCGAACTATGTTAATGGATTGCAAGTTGGCAGACGTATTTTGGGCACATGTAGTGCATACAAAAGTTCACATTCAAAATGGAGTAATGATCAGAAGAAATAGTGATAAAAATCCCTACGAGCTATGGAAAGGAAGACCAGTGAATGTGAAACACTTCATAATTTTTGGAAGAAAATGCTACATCAAAAGAGAAGATGGAAGAATGGGAAAGTTCAATTCTTGTGTGGACAAAGGTGTACTTGTTGGGTACTCAAGCATAAGGAAAGTATACAAATGTTTCAATCTAAGACTCAAAACATTTGTGGAAAGCATCAATGTAATGTTTGATGAGACAAGTGGATGAAAAATAAAGGAAGAAGAAAATGAGTCAATGGAATAGGTTCACGAAGAAGAAGCAAAGAAAGAAGTAGTAGAAGAAGGGGAATATGAAGAAAAGTAGTTAGAAGCATAAGAGAAAGAACAAAAATATATTCAAGTACCTCCAAAGACACCTAGCAAACAAATACAAAAGAATCATCCATAAAATCATATTATCGAGAACAAAGATGCAAGAGTTGAGACTAGAAGAAGAATATGTTCAACAGAACAACTGCACCTAGCACTCTTATATTCGATTGAGCCAAGTAGTTTTGAAGAATCCAACAAGGATGAATTATGGATAAAATCCATGGATGAAGAGTTGAATCAAATAGAGAAGAATGACACTTGGGAATTGGTTCCAAGGCCAAGGTACAAGAATGTGTTTGGCACAAAGTGGGTCTTCAGAAACAAATTGAATGAATATGGGAACGTTAGCAAGAACAAATCTAGATTGGTATGTAAAGGATACAATTAGGTTGAAGGTATCGAATCTGAAGAGACATTTGCCCCAATTGACAGAATTGAAGAAATAAAATTTATCCTCACTTGTGCATGCTCCAAGAATATTAAAGTGTATCAAATGGATGTGAAATCAGTCTTCCTGAATGGGGATCTAAAAGAAGAAGTCTACATTGAGAAACCAAAAGGATTTCAGTTGTCAGAGAATGAAAATTATGTTTGTAGATTGAAGAAGTTCTTGTATTGTCTCAAAAAGACCCCCAGAGCATGGTATTCTAGACTGGATAGATATTTATAGTAGCAAGGGTTCATGAAAAGAAATGCAGACAACAACCTCTATGTCAAGGTTGTTGGGTATGTGTTATATTATTTGCACAAGTAGTAGTGTTTGAGCATTAGAGGGGAGGTTGAAGGGGGGAAAATCCCCCCTCATGGGGGTTCGAGGGCAGCGCCCCCGGAAAAAAAAAAATCTTCCTTGGGAAACATGACACCTGCCTCGGGAAACATGTCATGTATTTAGGTGGTTTTTCGGCACATGGTTTTTGCCAATGGTTTTTCTATTTCCAGTTAAGGAATTAGGGTTTTGGACTAATCCAGGTCATTGGGTTAGGGTTTTGGATGCCGCTGGCTCCTATATGTATTTTTTATTGTAAACATTGTAACACAATAAATGAATATAGAATATGTTGGTTTTCCCGGTTTGGGTTTCCAGGGGAAAAATATCTGTGTAATGTTTGTATTTGCCATTGTATCTTTTCTGGTTTTTTCTGAATATATGTTTGTAGTAGATATTGTACAAGGTTAGAATTTACATTTGGTATCAAATCTTTATTGGCTTCAGGGGGATCCCTTTGTGGTCAAGGGTTTGTCTCAGGACTGTGATAATCCTTGTTACAGTGGGAGATCTACGGTATTTTTTTTCAGGTGAAAAGAAATGGAAAGCAATTTGAATATGGATATCGAGAAGTTTAATGGGAAAATTTTTGAGCTATGGAAGCTCAAGATGGAAGATATTTTGGTGGATAGAGATCAGTGGATCATGGTAGATCCAGGTACTGCACCTACAGGAACTTATGTAGATGACTGGAAAAAAATGGATCGGAAGTCAAAGAGTACAATCTGACTGTGTCTCTACAATTCAGTATTACTAAATGTGTCAGAGGAAGCTACAGGCAAGGATTTATTGGAAAAGTTGGGGAAGTTGTATCAGTCTAAGTCCCTAGTAAATAAACTATTCCTAAGGAAGAAGTTGTATAACCTGAGGATGAGAGATGGAGAATCGATGGCAGAGCATTTGAACGCCTTCAATACTGTGGTAAGTCAATTAGTATCTATTGAGATTAAAATTTCAGATGAAGATAAATGTATCAGTGGGATAGTCTGGTTGTGGCCATAGGTAGTAATACAACTTCTTTGAAGTTTGAAGAAGTGGTCTCATCCTTGTTATCGGAGGAGATGAGACAGAAGAATATGGAAGGACATAGCATAGATGCATTATTTGCAAGAGGACATTCCCAGGAAAGAAATAGATCTAATTTCTCAAGTGGGAGATCTAAGTCTAAGGGTAGATCTAAATCTCCCAGAAATTTTGTAAGGGTATGTTGCAGATGTGGAAAAGAAGGGCACTACAAGAAGCAATGTAGATCCAAAGTTGAGAAAAAGAAGGGATCTGAAGAATATTCTTCTACAGAAGAAAAGACCTCCAAGGAAGGAGGGGATGTGTACTTGGCCTCTTCAAGCACACATGCAGATCATGAGGCATGGTTGGTTGAATCTGGTGCATCCTTTCATATGACTCCCCACAGGGAGTGGTTCTGTGAATATGAAAAGTACGATGGAGGTAATGATTCGACAATTAGAATCATAGGAAGAGGAAGGGTCAAGTTGAGGCTCATAGATGGAAGGATTAGAACATTGCCTAGTGTTCTGCACATCCCAGGTATGGCCATAAATTTTATTTTTGTAAGAAAAATGGAAGATCCAGGGGTAAAAACAATATTTGAAAAGGGAACTGGCAGGATGGTTCGAGGAGCAATGGTGTTGATGAAGGGAGTTTGGTTTGGAACTCTGTATAATCTTCTAGGAAGCACTATTAGTGATGTGTGTAATAGCTCTATTGTTCCTGATATTGGAGTTGAAGAAGAAACAACTCCTACAGTCTCTAGAGAAAAGGTTATGTTGTGGCATCAAAGACTGGGGAATATCAGAGAGAAGGGTCTTAGACTACTACACGGTAAAGGTATGGTTGAAGGTATGTCTAACTTCTCTCTAGATTTTGATTTCTGTGAACATTTTCTATATAGGAAGTAAAATCGAGTAAGATTCCCCTCTGGTGCAACGAGGGTAGAAGAAATTTTACAGCTAGTTCACAGTGATGTTTTTGGACCTATGTTGGTCGCATCATTTGGAAAATCTGTGTACTATGTCTCATTTATAGATGAATTCTCGAGGAAAACTTGGATATATTTTCTCAGGAAGAAATCTAAAGTCTTTAACGGGTTTAAAGATTTTAAGGCTCTTGTTGAGAATCAAACAGAGAAAAGAATTAAGGTGTTGAGGACAGATAATGGCGGAGAGTTCTGCGGGAATGAATTTGAATAATTCTGTAAGAAGTGTGGTATAGCAAGGCAGAAGACTACTCCATATACACCTCAGCAAAATGGAGTTACAGAAAGGATGAACAAGATGTTGATGGAAAAAGAAAGGTGCATGTTCAGTGGTGTCGGGTTAGGGAAATAATTCTGGGCAGAGGCGGTGGGTACTGCATGTTATCTGCTCAACAGATCACCCTCATCAGTGTTGGATGACATGACTCCACAAGAGGTATGGACTGGTAAGGAACCTTCTCTCACACATCTTAAGGTATTTGGCTGCGATGAATATGTTCATGTTCCAAAGGAAAATAGGAGTAAGTTGGATAAGAAGGCTAAAAAATGTATCTTTATTGGATATAAAGATGGTCTCAAAGGTTATAAGATTTGGAACCTAGAAACTAAGAAGGTAGTGTATAGCTAAGATGTGGTATTTAGATAAATGAAGGATGTTGTTAGACAGGAATTCCTACCAAGTAAGGAAGAACCATAAAAGATAGAGTTTGATTTAAAGGATTATGAATCAGACTCTACAGAAGAACATGAATCAGAAGAAGAAGATCCTCATACTCCAGTATTGAGGAGATCGGTTCGATAAAGAAGGCTATGGGAAAGGTATAGTCCATATGATTTCCTTTCAAATTATTCTTTGTCTATTACTGATGATGATCCTACAACTGTCAGGGAGGTAGTGGATTCAGAGGATGGAAATCTCTGGAAAAGGGGCATAGAAGAAGAAATGGAATCTTTGGATAAGAATGAGGCTTGGGATCTAGTGGAGTTTCCAACTGGAAGAAATCCCATTGGCATCAAATGGGTATTTAAAAAGAAGTTGAATGCAGAAGGAAAAGTGGAGAAATACAAAGCTCGGTTAGTAGCAACGGGTTATTCCCAGGTTGAGGGAATTGATTTTGGTGAGATTTTTTCTCCTGTTGTCAAGTTAACCTCTATAATATTTTTGTTATCTGTTGTTGTTGCATTTGATTTTGAAATAGAAAATATGGATGTGAAGACAACATTCCTGCATGGGGATCTAGAAGAAAAAATCTATATGAAGTAACCAAAAGGTTATGCTGTGAAAGGAAAGAAGGAGCTGGCATGCAAGCTGAAAAAGTCCCTGTATGGTTTAAAACAATCACCAAGGATGTGGTATCAAAAAATTGATACTTATATGTTGGGACTTGGCTTCACAAGAAGCAAAGAGGATCACTATGTGTATTTTAAATTAATTGGTGATCATTTGATTTATTTGGTCTTGTATGTGGATGACATGTTGCTGATAGGAAACAACAAGGAGATTATTCAGGATGTGAAAACTCAGTTGTCCTCTAAATTTGACATGAAGGATCTCGGTGATTCAAATTTCATTTTGGGCATGGAAACTAAAAAAGATCAAAAAAGGAGGAAACTCTGGTTAAATCAGAGAAAATATGTCGAGAAAATATTGCAGAGGTTTAATATGCAGGAATGTAAACCAGTCAAGGTTCCTATTCTTGTTGGTGTAAATTTATTTGCAGATCAGTGTCCCAAGACACATGAAGAAGAGGAGGACATGTCTCATGTTCCATATGCGAGTGTAGTTGGCAGTTTGATGTATGCAATGGTCTGTACTAGACCAAACATTGCACATGCAGCGGGAATTTTGAGCAGGTATATGTCAAAACCAGGGAAGGAGCATTGGACAGCAGTAAAAAGGGTTTTCAAGTATTTGTGTGGCACTACTAGCTATGGATTGTGCTACGAAGGAAGACCGGAATTGGAAAAAGTGTTTGATATACATGGATTTGTGGACGTAGATTGGGCTGGGGATTTGGATCGTAGGATATCTACAAGCAGGTATGTGTTTAACCTGTTTGGAGGAGCAATAAGTTGGATGAGCAAAAGATAGGTTGTAGTGGCACTTTCAACTACATACGTTGAATACATGGTGGCCACTCATGCAAGTAAGGAAGCAGTATGGTTGCAAAGATTGTGTTCAGGTATTGGGTTGGTACAACAAGCTGTAAGGATAGAGTATGACAGTCAAAGTGCAATTTTTCTGGCGAAGAACCCTGCTTATCATTCAAAGACAAAGCACATTGATGTTCAATATCATTTTGTGAGAGGCATGATTGAAGAAAAGAAAGTATCACTGATGAAGGTGGACACTTTGAAGAATGTTGCAGACTCATTAACAAAATCTGTGATCACTGAGAAGTTCTCTTGGTGTAGAGGATCCATGGGCATTGTTGCCCTAGATTGTTGACTATGTAACCCTGTAACCCCCTATATGCAAAGAAAACAACAAGTGGGAGAATGTTGGGTATGTGTTATATTCTTTGCACGAGTAGTAGTGTTTGAGTGTATGTGTCAAGCGTGCAGGGGGGTTAGAGGGGGGGGCACTAGCCCCCCCTCGGGGGTGCAGGGGGGTCCGAGGGCAGCGCCCCCGGGAAAAAAAAAAAATTCTGCCTCGGGAAACGTGTCATGTATTTAGGTGGTTTTTCGACACATGGTTTTTGCCGATGGTTTTCCTATTTCCGATTAAGGAATTAGGGTTTTGGACCAATCTAGGTCATTGGGTTAGGGTTTTGGATGCCATTGGCTCCTATATGTATTTTGTATTGTAAACATTGTAACACAATGAATGAATATAGAATATGCTGGTTTTCCCGGTTTGGGTTTCCAGGGGAAAAATCTCTGTGTAATGTTTGTATTTGCCATTGTATCTTTTTTGTTTTTTTCTGAATATTTGTTTGTAGTAGATATTGTACAAGGTTAGAATTTACAAAGGTAACACAAGATAGTATTTTTTTTTATTGAAGTTTATGTTGATGATATTATCTTTGGAAGTGATGATGACAAGATGAGCCAGAAATTTGCAAAGGATATGAAGAATGGATTTGAAATTTCATTACTTCGTGAATTATCTTTCCTTTTAGGTCTTCATATATGTGAAAGAAACCAATGAATTTTTATTTCTAAAACCAAGTGTATCAGAGAAATGCCAAAGAGTTTTGGAATGGAAGAGTGCAAACCAATCAATACTTCTATGCAGACCAGTTTTAAGTTAATTAAAGATGATGATTCAAAGTCTACAGATCATGGGCAGTACAGGTCAATGATTGGTAGCTTACTTTATGTGACAACATCCAGAAAAGAGGTAATGTGGGAAGTTGGGCAGGTGGCATGATTTCAAGCAGCACCAAAGGAATCATGTGTTATATAAGTAAAGAGGATATTCATATATCTCAAGGTGTTAGTAACATTTCTCGTCTGAGGCACAAGAGCATTCAGGATTGCAAATGGCACGATGCGTGCCGAGTGCAACTTATAGAAGAAGTCCTTTTCGAACTCAAAATCAAGCGAGCGAGCAAAATTATGGTGTTAACGATCCAGATCCATTCATATGAGCAGATCGATGGTCGACGGGAAGTCATTGGTGGAAGAGTTGTGCCAAGGTTATGCGTGATGGATAGTGCCTATATTGCATGACAGGAAATATAGTAGTTGTCCATCCAAAAGAAGCGTGGCGCGAGATCTAGTCACATCGGCAATTCGGCATTTAGTAATTCAAGGGGTGAGGGTTCTATGTTGTTCTACATCTCAAAACCCCGAACTTCGAAAGCACCAAAAGCGCCCAAAGTTGGGCCCGCAGTATCGTGAATAAACCTCAGTCGCTCATCCACAAGAGACACCTAGCACGCTATTAGGTTCCTCTCCATTTCTCCCATCGTGATTTCAAGGCGCAAATATCAGCTCCATTGTATTTCGATGCGCGAGGTGCCGGTAGTGTCCAGGACCCGGGCCCACAGTATCGTCGGGCAACTTCAGGACCGTCAGATCTAAGAGGACGCGTGGCGCCAAATTAAGCCTTCTCGGCGTTTTGCTCATCACGATTTCAAGGCGCAAAGATCAGCTCCGTTGTATTCTGATGCGCAAGGTGTCGGTAGTGTCCAGGACCCGGGCCCACAGTATCGTCGAGCAAGTTCAGGACCATCAGATCTAAGAGGATGCATGGCGCCACATTAAGTCGTCTCCGCGTTTCGCTCATCATGATTTCAAGAGGCAAGGATTAGCTCCTTCCATTCGCGAACGTCGAAAGTGCTTTGGGAATAAGCACGTGGTCACAGGCCGAGGTCATTTGGGGAAAGAATGGAGCTATGTAAAGAAGGCCAAAGGCGCTGAGTTTAGTTACAAAGGGGATCATCGCGATCTCCAGGCTCCATCGGATCCGATCTCAATGTTATCTCTCGCTTGGATTAAATGAAGGCAAGAACGGGTGGTTGAAACCTCCTTTCATTCATTAAGTGTGGGGAATGGAGGGTCTAGCAAGCAATCTACTCGAAGAGGTCCTGTGTATCGATTTTTTCAAAGAAACCATGTCGAAGTCCTCGACTAGACAGAGAAGTCTACGCACGCTAGCCCAGCACTTAATGGCTCAGCTACTCCCCTTACAGGAGCCATGCGCAGTAAAGGTGGCGTCTGACATGGATTATCCATCCGAATTCGGCTGAAGGGACACCACGCCCTGGATGGCTGAACATGCCTTTGTTAGGTGAATTTTCCTGAGTATATAGACTCAGTATTTGTATTTTGTAATGGATCGATGGTTGAGCAAGGCTACCGATTGTAAAGTTTTGATAAAGCATTGGTTGCGCTGGTTAATGTATATGGAATTTGAGATTTCTTACTTTATGGATGTCAGCTTCTTTCCATCTCTTTGTTTATTGTGTTAGAACAGCTTGGAATTGGAGGATCCAGTCGAGTTGCAGCTATTATAGGATGATGTAGGTTGGATCACTGTAGCAGTTGCGTTGTTTCTAATCATTTCCTGTGATTTTATTAGCGCTAAATGACTTGGAATTGGAGGATCCAGTCAAGTCACCCCTCAGCTCCTTGAAGCTCTGGATCAAGAGGATCTTGGTTTATGATTTTTTCGTCCTCAAGCTTCCAAAGGCCTATTGCCCGAGGTAGTCTTGCTCACCTTTCTTACAAGTATTCCATCTACCACCCTTTAATCCATTTACTAACAGAATTTGGATCAAGACCTCCCTTACTGTCTACATACCAAGCCCAGTCTCTTACGTTAAAGCTATATCTTCTTGAGTCTTTTCCATTCGATCACCCCATTAATAAAATCGTGACATAAAACTGAAGGGCGTTGGGCTCTGCTCCTGCAAGCAATCCAAGAGTGACTTCTAACGCTAACATTTATGTCATCATTGCCAGGGACGAAGTTGAAAATCTTCCCCAGGATTGAACGACATTGAGCCTCTGATTCTGAAGGTGCATCGGGTATCAGAGCCTTTGAAGATTTCTACTGTGCACCTGGTGACTCCATTGGGGACGACTCCACTGTGGTGAACCTGTCATGTTAATTGTGTATTTCAGAGGTAGACACACGCGGTCTCATCCACAACTACCTCTAGCTACACCGGAAACTAATCCAGAGGTGGTTCTCAGGAAAGGAAAGGCCCCTGAAGAAGAAGCTTCCACCGCTGAAACAGGTAATCCACCATCTCCTTCTGTAGGAACTCCTTTTTCTCCTCCTCAGTTTCTTAATAGACCTCCTTCAGAGGTTTCCCGTTTCCTGAATTTCGGGAGTGTTCCTGCTGAGTTCTCCCCTCCTGGTCTGGGATTGGAGGGAGAAACCCTTGTCACTCCCCTCTCCTCCAAAGTTTTACCTTGGCATAGACCCAGGACTACAGAAGATTTTCCCACTCTTGCAAAAAGAGGATCACCTGTTGACTTGAGCTTGTTAGCCTTCTCCTTAAATCCCCTCTTGTTTCCCACTCCACTTCGAGATTCATTCCCAGTAACCCCTTCGTGAACTTCTTCTCCTCCAAGCTCTCCTCCACCTAATATTCCTATGGTTGGTGCAAATCCCCCTTTCAATAGAATGTACACCATAGTCGTTGCCAGATATTCTCCCTTAATCCTACCCCATCCTATGAATCCTCTCCCTGTTGGAGATTACTTGAAGTATATGCCCAAGTTCACTGGGGAATGGGACGTAACTACGGAGGAGCACCTGGCTGCTTTCTACAGTTATGCAGACAAACTAAACATTGAAAATGAAGATTTCTGGATGAGAGTCTTAGTCTAGATCCTGGATAGCGAGGTGAGGAAATGGTTTAGAGGATTGGCCCCTGGATCTATTGTTGGGATCGAAGCCCTAGATAGTGCTTTCCTGAGGTAGTGGGGCGATAGGAAAGATTTCATGTATTACATGACAGAGTTTGGGTCTTTGAAGAAAATGGAAGGAGAATCTGTCTCTGACTTCTCCAAAATATTTAATAAGATGTATAATAAAATTCCTGCCGAAATAAAACCCTCAGAAGCCTCGACCAAAATTTCTTATGCTAGTGTGTTTGGCCCCGATTTCTGTCTTCTGTTGAGAGAAAGAAGAGCCACCTCCTTAGGTCAAATGCAAGATGTGGCCATAGAAGTGGAATCCAATGTATTAGCAGCTGACAGACTGAGGAACAAGGCCGACGCAGACAGAAGAAAGGGAAGGTCAAAAACCTCAACTTCTAGACCCTCGGTGGCCCACCCTCAAGTGGATGAACTGACCAAGATGGTGAAGTCTCTGCCTGTAGAGATGGAGAGAATGAAGGTCGAAGGGAGGAAAGCATACAAGGGCCCTCAAAACACTGAAAACAAAGGAGGGTTCAGGAGGCTAAACAATTCTACTCCCCCGAATGTGAAAAGAGAGAGGGGAAGAGACAGAGAAGACCAGAAGATTCAGGACCCTTTTCAAAACAATTTTGTGGCCGAAGGGGAAGAAGGGGAAACAGATGAGCTGGATCCTGAAATACATTGCTTCGGGGATACTCCTCCTTTTCCTCATCTCACTCAATTAGCGTACGAGGATTCTCTCATGGACAGTCAGCTAAATGAACTAAGAAAGGGAGACAAGACTAGTGGAGGCCCAGGCAGGTATGATCTGCATTCCAAGAAGAAGAAAGTAGCACCTAATGTCCCTGAGCAGCCTACTAGAATAGAGAAGCCTACTAATGAAGTAGCATACATTCACAGAGGTAAGAATCCCCGACCCGTCTCTCCCATAGTCCAGGGTCATGTTCCTGAAATAAGAGAAATTCCGAAGCTTACATCTTCTTTTAATTTCGATCATGAAATCCAAAAGATCAGAATCTTTGTGCCCCTAACCGAATTGATTAAACATGAAGGGTTCAAGAAAGGCTTCTCTGAGATTTTACAGTCTGATGTCTCATGCCTTCCCATAGACTCCATCAATTTACAAGATGAAAATCTTGCAGTTATTCTAGGTCCTATGGTAGAGGACATGAATGACTCATCCCCTCCCTTCTACACTTCCTTGAACATACATGACAAGGTATTGCACAACTTCTTGATGGATTCGAGGGCTTCTCACAACCTCATGCCCAAAACTGTCATGGAAGAGTTAGGGATAGAAGTCACATGAACCTATCATGACCTCTATTCCTTTGACTCCAGAAAGGTTCAGTGTCTAGGAGTTATCAAAGACCTGGTCGTGACCTTGTTTCAGCTACCCATGAAAAGTGTGGTCATGGATATTGTAGTGGTCGATGTCCCCCCCAAGTTTGGTATGTTGTTATCAAGATCTTGGATAAAAATATTGGGGGGAAATTTGCAGATGGACCTCACATATGCTACTATCCCAGTGTTTGGAGGAGAACATAGGAGGCTATACAGGGAATCCCAACTGGCCTATATAATCAGTGATGAGGCCAATCCTACCAACCATCCCATTTTTGCCTTAGACACTGATTTAGGTTCTAGTTTACTACATCTCACCCATGCTCCCGAGCCCCCTCTTAAGCTCAAAAAGCAGCCCACCACTTCCCATAAGTTTCCTCTCTCCATCACCCCCGTCTGGAAAATGTTCTTTGATGGGACCTCTTCCAGGGAAGGTGTTGGTGCTGGGGTATTTTTTGTATCACCTACTTAGGAGACCATATCTCTGTCGTAAAAACTAGAATTTGAAGCTACCAACAATGTGGCAGAGTATGAGGCTCTTGTTATGGGATTAAGAGCTGCAAGGGAAATGGGAATTCAGGAGGTAGCAGTGTTCGATGATGCAGAGTTGGTGGTCCAACAGATCAGAAACGCTTACCAATCTAAGCATCCTCAACTCAGAAGCTACAGAAATGAGGTGTGGGACCTAGTTGACAGTTTCTTCTTGGCATTCAACATTTATTTTGTCCCAAGAGAGGAGAACACAGTGGCAAATTCCTTGGCTACATTAGCATGCAATTTCAAGGTACCCTTGCCGCCCAAATTCAAATATGATGTGGAAGTAAAATACAGGCCATCCATACCTGACAACGTCAAACATTGGAAGGTATTCGAGGATGATCTCGAGATCAAGAAATTCTTGGAGACTGTCGAAGAATTTTCAGAGATGCATATCGACCAAGACTCTGTCTCTGAAGAAGAGCTTGATGAGAGTAATTTTCTAAATAAGATTGTAGAGCGTAACATTATGCAGTTGCCCAACAATCATATTCCAAGGAGACTGGTTCCTTTGGGAAAGATTTTTGATAGAAATGATGTGTCGTTAAAGGGGGAAATCTCGAGGGATGACGTTGGTACTATTCAATGCAACATTGGCACTGAGAGTGAGCCCAAGTTTTTCAAATTGTCAAGAAATCTGACACAGGAGCAGAGGTCCAAATACATTGGAATCTTGAGGGAATTTGCTGATGTTTTCTCCTGGACCTATGAAGACCTCAAAACGTATGACACCTCTTTCATCGAGCATAAAATCTTGTTGAAAGGAGAGGCAAAGCCATTCAGGCAAAAGTTGAGACAGATCAATCCTATGCTACTGTCTGTCATGGAGAGGGAAGTGAGGAAGTTGCTTCAAGCTCAGATCATTGTACCACTGAGATATTCAGAGTGGGTAGCCAACTTGGTACCAGTAAGAAATAAGAATGGAGAAATCAGACTCTGTGTAGACTTCAGAAATCTGAACAAGAGCTCGTAAAAGGATAACTACCCCTTACCAAAGATGGAACATATACTGCAGAGGGTAACAAGAGCATCTAGGATGTCCATGATCGATGGTTTCTCGGGCTACAATCAATTCTCTGTTCTTCTTGAGGACAGGGAAAAGACAGCATTCACCACTCCATGGGGCACATTCATGTATGCCAAGATTCCTTTTGGATTGATGAATGCAGGGGCAACGTTTTAGCGTGCCATGGACATAGCTTTCATTGGGGAAAAGGATAAATTTGTGGTCGTCTATCTGGATGACATCACAGTATTTTCAAAATCTGACAAAGAACACTGTTGTCATCTCAGGAAGGTTTTCCTGAAATGTAGGAGTTTTGGCATTTCATTAAACCCTAAGAAATCTATGTTTGCCATGCAGGAGGGGAAGTTACTAGGCCACATAGTATCAGTGGAAGGAGTCAGGATTGACCCTAGAAGATTTGAGGCAATACAAGCCTTATCAATCCCGAGGTCCAAGAAGGAGGTCCAATCCTTCCTTGGTAAGATTAATTTTCTGAGGATGTTTGTGCCTAACTTTGTTGAGGAGGTAAAACTTATAACAGCCATGCTAAGGAAAGGAAATGAAGTGAGGTGGACTTCTAAATCATGACATTCCTTTGAGAAGATAAAGAAGGCCCTGTCTGAAGCCCCCGTGCTTATCAGTCCCGATTACTCAAAGGATTTCCTTATTTTCTCCTTTTCTTCACCTGACATGGTAGCTGATGTTTTAATACATATAAACAAGGATGGGCTAGAGCAGCCTATTGCCTATTTCAGTCGAGCATTGAGGGATGTTGAATTCAGGTATGACACTATGGAGAAGCAGGCCTACACCTTGGTAAAGGCCCTCAAGGCATTTAGAATCTATGTCCTGCAGTCAAGAATCATAGCTTATGTCCCCATAGCTGCTATTAAACACATTCTTATTCAGCCTGACATAGACGGGAGGAGGAGTAAATGGATAGTCAAGATTCTGGAGTTTGACCTAGAAATAAAGCCTACCAAATTGATCAAAGGTCAAGGTTTAGCCAAGCTATTGGCTGAAGCCAATTGCCAAGCTTTGGGGATAAGTTTCATCAACAAATGATCAGGAATTCAGCAAGGTCGGTTGTCTGAAAGAAACCCTCAAAGGGATCCCCCATTGGCTCGATGTCCTTGATATAAGGATGTCATATACTTTCTGCAAGAGTTGCGGCCTCCAGACGGCCTTCAACGAAACAAAGCAAGAGCTCTGAAGCTCAAGGTAGTCAAATATTTCCTTATCGATCAATTTTTATACTGGAAAGACCCCCTGGGGGTACTTCTAAAATTCATGGATCCTCGAGAGGCTGACAAGATCATGGTCGAATTTCACAGCGACCTATGTGGAGGGCACCATTCCTGGAAGACCACAGCCCACAAAATTCTCAGAGCTGGGTAATACTGGCCCACCTTGTTTGCTGATGTCCATAGAAGAGTTAGAGCCTGTATCACATGCCAAAGATTTTCAGGAAAGAAGCAGCTCAAGTCTCTGCCTTTACAGCCTGTAGTTGTTTTGGGACCTTTCCAGCAATGGGGCCTAGATTTTATTAGAGAAATCCACCCTGCTTCCAGTGGGAAACACAAATGGATCTTGACTGCCATAGAATTCTTTACCAAATGGATTGAAGCTATCCCCACCAGGAGTGCTTCCCACAAGGTAATTATTGGATTCTTGGAAGACCTCATCACAAGATTCGGTTGCCCAAGAAATATTGTTACAGATAATGCAACCTCATTCAAGGCCGAACCATTGGTCAAATTCTGTGATCAATTTGGAATCAAGATGATTCACTCCACTCCATACTATCCCCAGGGCAATGGTTTAGCAGAATCCTCCAACAAAAGTCTCATAAGGATCATCAAAAGGTTATTGGAGGACAACAAAAGGGCTTGGAATTCAAAGATGAAATTCACTCTATGGGCCGATCGGGTGACTACAAAGAGATATATAGGCATCTCCCCTTTCCAGTTAGTATACGAAGCAGAAGCTATCTTCCCTTCTCAGCTTGCTATTCTCGTAGAAAAATTCTTCAAGGATTATCAAGAAGAGCCCAATGACATGGTCAGAAGGATTCACCAACTGGTAGAAGTCCAGTAGGCCAGAGAGCAGGTAATGATCAGAACTCAGGACCATTAGCAGAGGATCAAACAGGATTTTGATAAGAAGGCCAAGAAGGAGCGGTTCCAGATAGGAGACCTGGTGCTGAAATGGGATGCTCCCAAACAAGATAAGGGCAAGAACGGAAAATTTGAAGCCCTATGGATCGGGCCCTTCAAAATATCTGAGGTTTTCTCGAATAACACATATAGGCTACAGGATTTGGAGGGTGAAGAATTTTTAAGCAGCCCAGTTAATGGGCATTTTCTTAAAAAATGTTTTGTCTGAGCCTTCTGTGGCTCCTGTGTTTTGTAAATATTGTTCTTTCGGTTCCTTGTTTTATTTTTATTTTTTCGGCTTAGTAGATGACTCCATAACCCAACAATAAGGCAATGGAACTGCAAAATGAGTCCTTAGAGCATCGCAGGGATGACTCTATCCCCCATGGAGCCTAATGTTAGTAACATTTCTCATCCGAGGCACAAGAGCATTCAGGATTGCAAATGGCGCCATGAGCGCCGAGCGCAGCTTATAGGAGAAGTCCTTTTCGGACTCAAAGCCAAGCGAGCAGGAAAAAGTATGGTGTTAATGGTCTGGATCCATTCATACGAGCAGATCGACGGTCGACGGGAAGTCGTTGGTGGCAAAGTTGCACCAAGGTTATGCACGATGGATAGCGCCTATATTGCATGACAGGAAAGATCGTAGTCGTCCATCCAAAAGAAGCGTTGTGCATGATCTATTCGCATCGGCAATTTGGCATTCGGGAATTCAAGGGATGAGGTTTCTATGTTGTTCTACATCTCGAAACCCTGAACCCCGAAAGCGCCCAAAGTCGGGCCCGCAGTATCGTGAAGAAACCTCAGTCGCTCATCCACAGGAGACACTTAGCGCGCTATTAGGTTCCTCTTCGTTTCTCCCATCGTGACTTCAAGGCGCAAATATCAGCTCTGTTGTATTCCGATGTGCGAGGTGTCGGTAGTGTCCAGGACCGGGGCCCATAGTATCGCTGGAAAAGTTCAAGACTGTCAGATCTAAGAGGACGCGTGGTGCCACATTAATCCATATCGGTGTTTCGCTCATCACAATTTCAAGGCGCAAAGATCATCTCCGTTGTATCCGATGCGCGAGGTGCCGGTAGTGTCCAGGACCCAGACCCACATTATTGTCGGGCAAGTTCAAGACCATCAGATCTAAGAGGACGCATGGTGCCACATTAAGTCATCTCGACGTTTCGCTCATCACGATTTCAAGAGGCAAGGATTAGCTCCTTCCATTCGTGAATGCCGAAACTGCTTTGGGAATAAGCACATGGTCACAACCCGAGGTCATTTGGGGAAAGAATGGAGCTATGTAAAGAAGGCCAAAGGCACCGAGTTCAGTTACAGAGGGGATCATCGCGATCTCCAGGTGCCATCAGATCCAATCTCAATGTTGTCTCTCGCTTGGAGTAAATGAAGGCAAGAACGGGTGGTTGAAACCTCCTTTCATTCATTAAGTGTGGGGAATGGAGGGTCTGGCAAGCGGTCTGATCGAAGAGGTCATGTGTATCGATTTTTTCAAAGAAACCATGCCAAATTCCTCGACTAGACAGAGAAGTCTTTGCACGCTAGCCAAGCACTTAATGGCTCAGCTACTCCCCTTACAAGAGCCATGCGCAGTAAAGGTGGCGTTTGATAGGGATTATCCATCCGAATTTGGCTGAAGGGACACCATGCCCTGGATGGCTGAACATGCCTCTGTTAGGTGAATTTTCCTGAGTATATAGACTCAATCTTTGTATTTTTTAATGGATCGATGGTTGAGCAAGGCTCCTGATTGTAAAGTTTTGATAAAGAACTGGTTGCGCTGGTTAATGTATATGGCATTTGAGATTTCTTACTTTATGGATGTCAGCTTCTTTCCATCTCTGTGTTTATTGTGTTAGAACAGCTCGGAATTGGAGGATCCAGTCAAGTTGCAGCTATTATAGGATGATGTAGGTTGGATCACTATAGTAGTTGCGTTGTTTCTAATCGGTTCCTGTGATTTTATTAGCGTTGAACGACTTGGAATTGGAGGATCCAGTCAAGTCACCCCTCAGCTCCTTGAAGCTCTGGATCAAGAGGATCTTGGTTTATGAGTTTTTCGTCCTCAAGCTTCCAAAGGCCTATTTCCCAAGGTAGTCTTGCTCACCTTTCTCACAAGTCTTCCATCTACCACCCTTTAATCCATTTACTGGTGGAAGTTGGATCAAGACCTCCCTTGCTATCTACATACCAGGCCCAGTCTCCTGCGTTAAAGCTATATCTTCTTGAGTCTTTTCCATTTGATCACCCCATTAATCAAATCGTGACATAAAACTGATGGGTGTTTGGCTCTTCTCCTGCAAGCAATCCAGGAGTGACTTCTGACGCTAACACAAGGGTACATAAGATTTTCGATTATGGTATCCAAAAGGAAAGGATCTATCACTTATTTCCTACACAGATGTAGATTGGGCAGGTTTCATTGTTGACTGAAGAAATACAAGTGGAGCAACTTTCTACTTGGGTTAGTGTTTGGTGTCTTGGCTAAGCAATAAACAATCATCAATATCATTGTCTATAGCCAAAACAAAGTATATTTCAGCAACAACATGTTTTACACATGTTCTATGGATGAAACAAACTTTTATAGGTATACAGGTTGAGTATGATGAGCCCATTCCAATATATTGTGACAATACAAGTGCCATCAGTATCTCAAAGAATCCAGTGATGCACTCCAAGAAAAAGAACATTCCAATCAAGTATCACTTTCTATGCGAATAGGTTGCAAATAAGAAAATTTGAGTTGAGTATGTTGGGACCAAAGAATAGATTGCACACATCGTTACAAAACCGCTTCCAAGGGAAGCTTTTGAGTATCTTCATCATAAACTTGGTATAGTTCCTTCCCCACAATGAATTTTGAATGTTATTATTATATGTATTATATTTACACGAGGAAGCACCATAAAGAGGACAATTCAGTTTGGGGGAGATTTCAGTCAGGGAGAACATCCCTAGAGACAGTTCACTTAGGGGATCAACCCTGATAGCAAGTTACATTTTCCATTGATTTCAAAGGGGGGAGATATTCATCAGATGCATGGAGAGAGAGTTATATTCTTTGTGAGAGAACACAAAGGCATGTTTCTAGGGGGAGCGATGGTCATAGGGGGATCATGAGTGGTATCACTTCAGTCTTTCATCGGAGTGTTGTCGTCAATGCCAAAGGGGGATATTGTTGATTAATTGGGTTGGTTTTCATTGATGTCAACCCTTTAAGAAGTATGGTATCAAATTCTGGTAGCCCCAACAATATGGTTAATGGAATCAAGTTTGTTCGAGGTATAAAGGTATGAATATCAATGTATTTTCAAGTAAGAATATTCTAGATGGATAGTGCATGTCATGTCATTTCCGGTGATATTTGGAAAGTCACATAACTCCTAAAGGTTAGAGATTTATGGCTTTGTGAAGTTGGATAACCCTCATGAGTTATCTAGAATCCCCTAGAAGGTAAAAGAAGTCAATTTATTCTAGAAACTCCTAGAATAAGCTTACTAGTCAAAATGGTTGTAACTAGGAGTTAATCATAAATTAAGTAGTTGCAAAAAGAAAATAATTAAAAATAAATTAGTTTCAACTAGAAGTGGTGAGTTTATTATTTGTGGATAAATTGGTTGTAAGTGGAAAAGTGGTTATAAGTGGGTTAGCCCTAAAAGAAGTAAGTTGGGAAAAGTTAGTTAGAAGGTAACCCCTTGAGGAAGCTACTTGGAGAGTATAAATAAGAGGAAAAGGGTCTCCTATTTTCACCTATTAAGCACATTGAATATCTATTTTTTTTGAAAGGATTATTGTTGGTACTCATTGATACATCTTAATTTACACAATTTTAATCCAACAAAGAAGGGTTGATGATGAAATTTTCGGAGTTGAAATATCTCTAAAAAAACCCTAGCTTTTGAGGTGTACGTGGGTTGCAGTGAAAGAGGTCGTGTAGATACATGGGATGGAAGTGACGGAGGGTGTGTATTGTTGATGCTTGAATCCATTAGGACCGAAATGACAACCTCACGAGGATGTAAATCCCCCTGCATTTTTATAGAGGTGGTACTTGTCTTTAGATTTTCTTGAGATTTTTAAAATATTCAAAATGTGGGACTTGAAAGAAGTCCATTATAGTAATTCAAAGAAACAGAAAAATTACAATAAGGTAAAAGGAGAATGTTTTTTTTTTTGCTTTTAAATAAATTTCCTGATACATGACCACGAATCACACATTTAAAGAAAATAAGCAAAATTTCCTCACATCCATCATAGTTTGGGATAAAGATTTCTGATCACATAAAATAAAAAATAAAATGATATGGAAGCATAAGATAACTTTAAAAGAGTGGACACATGGGCACCTCAAATACTTTATATTTTGAAAACAGGGTTACAAAGCACAGTCGAGATTGTTCCCTAAATAGTTCTCTTGGAATTTCAAAAAATATATAGTCTATTACATATTATTGAAATTATAAATGTGTGTGTCTTAAAGATTGGGATTGGTTCTCCCATGGACCATAAAGAAAATAAATAAAAGAAATAATCTTTTAGAGAGAAGACGGTGGGCGGTAGAAGAATCAACAAGACCTAGTAAGAAGAAAAAAAGGATTTATCGGTCTTTGATTAAACCTTTCTAGTGAAAGAGGTGGAGTAACTGGATGAAACACTTCATAAAAAACATGAAATATGTGATCAACGTAAACTTACTATGATGTTCTCTTGTGTCTTCATTTGCTTGTTGATGTCCTTTTATCATTTTCATTGACGGTTACAGGAACCGTCTCAACTACTTCTTGCCCTTTATTTGTCATTTCTTCGATAGCCTTTTTGAACCATTATTTGATGTAACTTTTCATAGGTGCCACATTGATTTCATGCTAGATTTTAATATTGAATAGCTCACCCTCTAGGTCACGGAGATCAATGGAAATGACATGTAATATTTCTTCAATATCCTCATTCTTTACGGAATAATCTACTAGCCATTTCTCTATGGCTTTCTCATCATATTCAATTATGCCATAGATTTTTCAATTGACAATCCTTTAAAAATATCAACTTGCTTATCGAACTTTTGTTTTGTTAGGAACAATGAGTTGAGGATCAACTTGGGATATTGGACCTCGTTAGTGCTTCCAGATAGGTCCACCTCCATGAGTCTTTTGACTATATCTTCTCTCCTTGTTATGGCTTGTCTACACACCTGAACGATGTTGTTCAAGTTCTTTATTTTCTCTTTCTAGCAGGCATTCATTTGTTTGATCTGACTTGGAGAGGGAATTTCCTCCTCTCTTCTCTTTAACTTTGACATATTGAAAAATTTAATACCAAAGGGTACCATGGAATCAAGGTAGAAACCTTCTTCATTTTTTAGGTTGGCATGTAGATATTCAAGGAAGGCATGTGCCCTCGAGCCAAAAGATATCATGCTTTTTGAAACTTCCCAAGATTTTGTAATCAATTCCATTATTTTCTTGATATTATTCTCCACATAGATTCTCTTTGATGTGAGTAAGCTTGAGGATCCTTTTATTTTGGTTGCAGGCGTGGAGGGTTCGACAATCGCCAAAGGGATGGAAAGGAGTGGAAGAGGCATCAAAGTCTTTTCAAGTTCCTTAATTTTTTCCTTTAACTTTATATTTTTTGCTTCAAGACCGCCATTGGAATCGTCCAATGCATCGCTAGTTACTTTATGAATTATGAAAATTTGGAAGGGCCGCATATTTCTGAGGTTAATCTTACAACAAGATTTCCCCTTTCTATTATTCACATCACTCTTCTCAATAATTAATTTTTTAGACTCACTGTCAAAAACAATGCTCTGAAAGACAAATGATTCTTCTTCATCCAACATATCATTTTCAAATATTTCCAACTAATGATTTTAGTGGGCCGCACCTCCTAGTTGATCAATGTTCAGAAACATCTTCTCAATGTTAGTCTCGAGCTCCATATCTACGAGGTAAAATCTATTGATATCACTTTCGACATGATGTTCTTCTTCCTCTTTTACAATATTCTTCCTTTTCTTCCTCAGAGGAAGTTTATTTTATATTTCAATTTTTCATAGAGAGGGGTTCTTATCTCCTCCTCCGCCCGAAATACTGTTGGTTACCTTCTTATATGGGTGGGTCGTTGAAGCAATACTAAGGTGTTTTAGTATTAGGATTTATATTTGGGGACAAGGAACTCTTCTCGCGGGGACCTTTTCCTCTTTTTTTATAAAATTCATTTGTGTTAAGCACCATCTCTAAGTCACCAATAGTATGGGTAGGATTTCCCTGGTGATTATCTTCTTCTTCTCCTAGGATAATCTGGATAAAAAAATTGCTAAAACCTAATCTTAACATATGTTCCACAAAGATCTTGTTAGGGTTGAACCCTCTGATCTTTTCAGCATACTTGAGATTCAAGTTGTGGAAGTGGTTTGCAAATTCGTCAATTTTGTTCATACTTTTGAATACAAAATCTCCAACTTTCCAAGGCAAAGGAATGAATTTTTTTTTCTTTTTTCATGAAAAAAGTGCAGCCAAAAGTTATGTTTCCTTGAAACTTTCGTAACAAACATTTTGTCGGATATATGGCATGGAAGAAAGGAAGGATTTTCCTTGAAGCCGGAAATCTTGATGACATTGTAATTCTCCATTTTTTCCAAAGTCCCCTTTCTATCCAGGAATTTACTAGATTGAGAAGATATTCTTAGGGTATCTCACCCAAACAACAACCCTTTAAGAACTGAGACAAAGTCATTGAAAAATTCATAAAAATGTAGGGAAGCTTTATGCCTCCATAATGCTTGGTACCAAAAGGTCACAGGGTCAAATTCACAATTCACCTTCTTGCATATAGACAATTTAGGAAACTGACAACAATGTGATATCGCGAAAACCAAATAAGAAGACATAAATAATTTCTTATCCTTTTTATATTGAGACAATTGGAAAGAGATTTCAATGGAAATCAACTTCCCCCAATCAAAAATGGCCTACTCCTTGACAGTAAAGTATAAGATGTAAATAATCATACGGGAAATGCTAGTGGTATTTTCTTGGCTTGTAACTCTGGTAAATAACCAGGCAATTTCCAGAAACAGATTTTTGAACAAGTTGTCCTGAAGTTTGGTAATATTCTCAGGGATGGTTGTGGGATTCTCCAAGAATTCAAGTAAAATATCTATGTCGTTGTCATTTTTTTTCAAGAAGTGCTTGCAATATTCACCTTTGAAGGTGAGTGTCAGCTCTGGGAGTTTCAACATTTTACGGAATACTTGCAGCAAAAGGATAATGGGAGAATGGTCCTTGAGTGGAATCATCCGCTGGCTCGGTATGTATTTCTTGGTGCAGCACCAGGAAACCAATTCCTTACAGTCAATAAATTCAGGAACACAACCTACACGTGAAATTACGAATGTACAATTACTTCCTTCTAAGCAGAAGGGGATGAATAATAAGAGTATTCTCTAGACCACTAAAATTTTTGATCCTCTCGTCCAAAAATGTTCAAGGTATCTCCAAAGAAATGATGTCGAGTTTTTGTTGCCATAAGTTGACGAGAGCGTTCTTTTGATCCAAATAATATTAGAAATGAGCACTTGAGAGATAATATATAATCTTCCACAAATCATGATTTTAATGTGGTTTAATGAGGAAATTCCTCGAGCCCTTATCCTATTAATGAAAATCTTTACGGGACCTGAATAATGAGTTATTAGAATTAAACCATACTAAATGTGTACTGGGAAAAATGCAAAGGTGGCAGGGATGGAAAGGAGAAAATATGATTTGAGAATTTTGTAAACCTGCCAACCCAGGAACCTGCGAATGAAGAAGGTCGAAAATTGGCTAAGTGTTGTGATGCGGTCATACAGACTCAACATAGCATAAATGAGATACTTGGAAGCTCGGGGAGTCTGAGGGTCAAATTGTAGATTGTGTATCTTTTGGATGAAAAATGTATATCATGGAACATGGTGTTATCACACTAAGTCTCCTTGGGTCTCTAAATTTGCTTTTGTTTAAAAAGAAAAATTTAAAAGAAAAAACCCTTAGATTCTTATTTTCTCTTTAAAATAAATTTCTCATCCTTTAAATGTTATTTAAGATAGGACCCCTTAGGATGACTAAACCTTTGAGTCATAGCCATTGTGTTGATCCACAATTCAATTTTTTGTCCTTAAACCCTTATGAGATCATGATATATTCTTTATGTCCCCTCTCGTGATTCATCCCTAGGTTGATACCTCCCATGACCAAGCTGATGTGACACACCTCTCTCATCACTCATGACCTCGCATGCATACCTCATCATCCCCACTCACATGTCCAATCATTTTTTATTTAGAGAACGTTGCCCACCCAATAGTCATTTCCGTAGAGCCTGCCACGATTATCATGCACCCACTCCAAGTCATGATTGCCACGATTGATACCTTAACCCTTGTTTTCAGTGCTTGAAGTCGGTTGAAATGTTTTCAAAAGATATTTCATTTATGATCCTTGGTAACTGTTTCTAAATTTGAAAGTTCAACAGTGATGTGTTGCGTAAGCTTGTCAGTTCAAATCAGGCGATCGCATGCCCACTAAATTCATTGCTGTGAGAGATTTCAGGGCCAAAGTTTCCTCAATCTCATCCTAAGCTCGCGCTAAGGAGCTCAACAGTTGTCAAATTCACAGGTATTATGTGCAACCTCCTTCACATATTAATTTTCATAGGATATTTGTGCTCGGGTTTCGATTTTCTAAGCTTGCAGGGTAGTATGGGAGCCATATTTGCATTCCTGTAAACATCTTCACTCATATCCATAGTCTGATTATTGTGTTTAGTCATAGCCTTTGAAATTCGTAGGCCTAAAATATCCCATCCTCTGTGTATGTGTTGCACTATGCAAAGGCGCTACTCAAACCTCTCTGATTATCCTTTGCTTCTTTTCATCCTGTACGAAGAGTCAGTTCGGAATTACTTCCTCATATTCTACACTCTAAAACCTTGTATGAGCCTGAAAGTCCATTTCTTATAGCCAAGTTCATTTTCTAAGCACTGTTAATTTGGAGGGCCATCCTTGTGCTTTTGAGACTTAAATTGAAATCTTCTGGTCAATAGCATCCCTTACAGCTTCTTAAGAACCCTCTTTCTGATTCATGGAGACCCCTCAGTCGAAGAAAGCACACAAAGGTGGCAAGATAGTTTGAATAGAACTTATGGACATGTGCCTTTTTGACACAAAACCCATGGAAAGGGAAATGTTTCGAAGAGCAAGATGCCTCTCTTTCTGCCAAAACATGTAGAGAGGCCACTCAGAAGTAGAAAAAAAAATTGCACTAAATTTTGATGGCAAGAAAACCAGAGTTGGAGATTTGGAATTTGAGGTGACTGAAGCCTCCATCTCAGTTACAACAGGGATTCCCATTTCAGGAGAAAATTGGTTCAAGGCCATGGTATTGAGTTCACCTTTCATTAAAGATCTTTTCAAGCCTGAATACCAAGCCAATGATTTATCTAAGAATCTGTCAAGGAATCATTTGATTGACCAGTTTGATAGAATGTTGAAAATCATACAGAGATATTTTAGTTGTGAAGGGATATTTAGCACCCTGTACCATTACCACATAAGGTTGTTGTTGCATTTTACTGGTAAGGTTCAGATGAATATTCCATATTACCTGCTGAGAAGTATAGGTAAAATGGAAGATAGGGTGCAAGCCAAATCCAAGGATGTGGACTCCAGCCTTTGCCACTTTGGACTTATCAGGATGCTTATCTTTGAAGAGTTGGGAAAGAAAGAGATCTCCTAGGAGAATTTTTTGGTCTCTTCTCACTTTAAGTTGGACCCAACACCTACCCCCCAATCACAAATTGTAGGCTCTTCATCACCTACTAGTACTAAAACAGGGATCAGGAAGAAGAGAAAGGGTAGAGCCCCTATTTCAGAGATCAATAAGCAGGTCAAAGAAGCTGAGGAGGAGGTATGTCCTTCCCCACACAAAGATTTCTCACCACCACCTCCACCGGGGTTAGAAGAAGTTCCATATTCTACCAAGGTGACATCAAAAAAAGGGAAGAAGCTTCTCTTTCCCTCTCCTTCTCCAGCAGCTGAAATCAAAGGTAAAATACCTTTCACTAGGTCATCAATTCCTAAGGGGGATTTCAAAGGACAACCTTTACAAGAAACCCCTATAAAGAAAATCAAGGGTAAAGGTACCAAAAGACCTTTGGAGAGGGAAGCTGAAATCCCTGTGAAGGATTGTAAAAAACCTATGAAAAATAAAGAAAAGGTTGTTGTGCAAGAGAAGAAGCATAAAGGAAAAGGTTTTGAGAATACAGATGAAACATGCAAGGAAACTCCTATACAGATAGAAGAAAAGGACGAGAAGAAGCCTGCTGAGACTGCACATGTCCCCAACCCCCTTGGCAGCCAAACCTACAAAAGACTTATTAAGCAGTATAGGGATGCAAGGAGAGAAATAACTCGTCTCAAAGTAGAATACATGGTCCACTTGGCTCAGATGAATGAGCTCATGACTGGCTACAACCATGCCCTGGACTTGGCAAGGTTCATAGCGAGAAAGGTTTTTCCTCTTTGTAAATAGTTGAAGAATCTTTACAGACAGAACAAGGGTTCCCAGGCTCAGAACAGGAAGCTAAAAGCAGAACTGAAGCATTTCCAAGATGAAGTAACCCAAAATAATTTGCAGGTGTTGGTTGAGGTTTCCATTGAATATGACAAACTAGTAGCTAAGGAGAGCACAACTATATTGATGAAGCCTACCAGTGCTAAGAAGAAGAAGTCTACTGAGTTAGTTGAAGACACTCTTTCCACCAGGAAGAGTGTGAGGCTAAGTGTTAAAATGACAAAGTAGCTGGTAGTGGTAAACCCCATTTTTGAAAGTTTTTCCTTCTTGGGAAGGTTAACTGATATGCACATATTAAGTTTTGCCACCTATACAGGCTTCTAGGTGTTTAGCTATATGAATTTTGGAATTTTTTCCAAATACTAGTTTCACTCAGTGGTAAAAGAACCTAAGTAAATTGATTTGTCATCATGGAAGGACACAAATAGCTCTACACACGTTCAGGAGTCAAAGACATTGCATTTTGTCTTAGCTACCCAACCCCTTATGTAGACGCAGCATAGGTGGCACTGCGTAAAGGTGCTGCATAATATTTTACAGAATGAAGAATTGTTACATAGGTGCTACCCATAGGCGTTGTGTAATATATTAGAGAGAGAAGGTTTACACACAGGCGCTACTCAATTTTGCAATAGAGGGAAAATGTAGCCGTAGACATGCAGCACAGAGGCACTACCCACAGGCGCTACCTTCTCTCCTTGTTCCATTCTGGGGGGTGCTACACAGAATTGCTACCCAAGGGAGTAGCCAGCACTAAGCCAACAGTTTTGGATAAGTTAATAATGGATTAAATGACAGAAGTAGCATTTGGCATGCAGAGGACAACTACAAGCTCCAAAGGGACACATGGTAAAACATGAGATGAGAAGCAAAAGAAGATCAAAGCAGTTAGAAGCATGATTGGGTTTAGTCACTAACACTTCCCTATTTTATAGCATAGGTTGTTATCTTAGTTTTTAGAATAAATAAATGTTCTGAGATTTTTAAGGAAAAGAGGCCAACTCATACCTCCAGTTGTTTCCTCCCTTTCTTGTTATAAATAGATAGGTGAATTCCTTTAATGGGCTCGGATGGTAGAGAAAGGCTCCCAAGAAACTGTATTATTTTGATAAAGTGACTATGATCTAGTATGTACTGGACTTAAGACTTTTTGACTAATAGAAATCATCTCTTATTTCAGACTATTTTGTTCTAATGCTAAATGTTCATATTTGAATGCTTCATATGGATGATTGTGGTAATGATGTGATGGATGTTTGATCATTTTATTGTCATGGTGTTTATTTAGCTCCTTAGCTTCTAATTTCAAGAAGATCTTGTTTTTAGAAACGTTCTTCCTTTGGGATTTTGTGGACCTGATGTTTGCAGTAGCTCTTACATTCTTCTCATTCAAGTCTTCCTTCTATCCATATTTACTCCCAAACTACTGGTTGAAATTGGCCAAGACCTTATTTGTTGTTACATGTTAGCCCTGTTTCTAAGTGAGGATATTATCATTCCGATTTTTTTCCATTCGACCTTTCAAAAAACACTCATACTTTCACATATCATCTGATGGGTACTGGGCTTACTTTCCTTGAAATCAGAAAGTGACTCCTAGTGCTAACACATGGGATATGAGAGTTTGACCCCTCCAACCCGAGAACCCGCGACTGCAAAAATGGTTATGTATAGAATAATGTGGCATTCGCTCGGACTCATGATGTGTGAGTGTGGATGGAAATGAGGATCCGCGAGTCCGCCAACCCGTGAACCCTCTTTTTTGGAGAAATGACTAAGTATAATAACTTGAAAGGGAGAATAGAAGGGGAAAAAGAAAAGGGGAATTAGGTTAAGTATAGAAGAGGGAAAAGAATAGGACAAAAGGAGTTGGGAAAATAGAGAAAGGTAGGGAAATTATGGAAGCGGGAAATGGTCTCAACAACTAGCTCCAATTGTGTGATTATAACCCCCTGAGAGTTTTCAAGAATCCAGACTCTTTCATGACTAGGTGCTTCCACCCATTGGGATATGGAGTCATAGAGTAAGAATATACAAACTGAAAAATTAAAATCATGTACAACGAGAATGAGAAATTCTTAAGAGAAGAAACCTTTCAAATGTTTCTCGTTGACAAGAAGCATTACTCTTTTACCCTTCATGTGTTGGAGAATATAGGAGTTAAAGCCTAATATCTTCTCAATGACGTGTGGTTTGATCTAGAGTGCTTCAAACTTTGTATGCATGGACGGATTCACCTTGGCCTTATTCCAAAGTAGCACTAGCTCTCCTTTCTGGAAATTATTTACAATTTTTCTCTGATCAAAATGTATTTTGACGCTTTGTTGCCTCTGAGAATTTTGATTCATGGCTTTGCTTCATTCTTCTTCCAACTTCAACAACTGATTGATTCTCCTCTGGATGGGAGAACTGCATTCTATATCTTCAATATTGACCACAAAAATCAACATATTGAGCTCAATACTAATCGACATTTTTACTTCTTTCCCATAGACCAATAGATATGGAGACATATCAGTGCTATCCTTCGGAGTTTTTCTTCTTTCCCATAATGCATTTGTCAGCTTCAGGTGCCAATTCCTTTGATTCTTCTCAATGGTTTTCCTCAGTATCTGAATAAGTTTTTTGTTTCTAGATTCAGTGAGGCCATTTCCTTGTGGATAATAATTTGATGATTCCATATTCTCTGCAAAACTACGTAAACTTTGACCCGGTGAAAATCAAACCATTTTCTATGATAAATTTATCTGGGACACCAAATATTGACAGAATATTGTCTTTTAGGAACTTAATTATCTCTTCAGCATTAGCCTTCTTTAATGCCACCGCCTCCTACCATTTCATGAATTATTCAATAGCTGTGAGAATATATGTGTTCCCCTTGCTAGACTTCATATTAATTGTCCCGAAAACATGAAGTCTCCATTGGGAGAACGATTGTTCTACAATTATGGGTTGCAAAGGCATCGTGAATCTCTTCATTTTTCCTGAAAACTGCTGACATGACAAACACTTCTTTATCGTGGCATACAATTTTCTGAAAATCAATGGCCAATAAAATCCTGCTCTTATTATCTTGTGGGTGATTGTAGTAGGTGCAAAGTTCCCCCCACATATTCTCTAATGGAATTCTCTTATTAGTTATTGGGATTGATTTTCATTAACGCGTCTCAATAGTATACCAACACAATTTCTTCTGAACAATATATCAGCAATCAACACATATTTATTTTCCTTCATCTTCAGTTTTCTTCGCTCCTTGGGGTTCATGGTGACAAGAAATTTCCTAGACCTTAAGTAGAATATAATATCTTCATACCATTCTAAATCAGCTCATGGTTCCCCAATTGAAATTGAAATCATTCCATTGACCAAATCCCCATTCGCGATGAGATTACATAAACCTTTCCCTTTGATAGCTTTTAAAAGTTTAATCTCAATATCATACTCTTGTGTCTTTTCCAACCAGTTAGCCCATTTTCCTTCCCTCAATTGTTGATTCAGAAGCATCTTCATTGATGATGAAGGAACATAAGTGATAACATGGGAGTTCAATATGTACATCTGAAAGTGTGCTACTGCTTTTACAAGAGCCAAGTCCTTCTTCTCCAGTTCTGAATACCTCAACTCATAGTCATGTAGGGTTTTTCTCATGAAACTTATTGGGAGTTCTTCTCCTTTGGTATTCTTTTTAGTAAGAATAGATTCCACGACTGTCTCTGTAGAAAATGAGTAGATGATGAAATCTCTTTGAAAATATGGGCTAATGAGGACAGGAGAAGTGGTGATTTCTCCTTTGATATTATTGAATGCCTCTTGAGTTTCTGCTATCCATTTGAACCTTTGTTGCTTTTTCAGTAACAAATTTATCAACTTCCCAATACTTTCATAATCGGGAACAAATCTTCACACAAAATTGATCTTGCCGAAAAATGATTGGATTCCCTTCTTGGATGTCGGGGGGTTGATCTTGTTTATTTCTTTAATTATTTCTGGATATATGCAAATCCCTTCCTTGCATACAATATGTCCCAACAATGTTCCTTGAGTCACAACGAACAAGCATTTCTTCGGATTCAGAGAAACACCATATAATCTACATCTTTCAAAAACCTTTCTCAAATGATGGATATGGTCCTATCTTTTCTTTGAATGCATGATCAAGTCATCTTGATAGGTTTCCATAAAATTTCCTATCAACCCGCTAAATGCATGATCCATGTCCCTTTGGAATGTGGCTCCAACGTTCTTCAAACCAAAGGGAATTCTAGCATATGCATATGTCTCCCAAGGTGTGATAAATGTTGTTTTCACCATGTCTTCTTCATCTACCAAAACCTTATTATATCCCAAAAATCCATCCAACATGGACATGCAGGTCGATCCAGTAACTTGTTGGAGAAGGAACTCCATATTAGGAAAAGGAAAGTAATCCTTTATTCTTTCTTTGTTAAGGTCTCTAAAGTCGACACACATCCAGATTTCCCCATTCTTCTTTATTACAATTACAGGATTTGAGAGTCAATCTAAGTGTCTAATGGGATAAATTATTCCTTCCTTCTTCAATTTCTCCAATTCAAGCTTTACTAGAGGCTTCATTTTGGGATTCATCATCCTTATCTTTTGCTTCACTTGCTTGGATCCTTGCCTCAAAGGAATGAAATGTTGGAATATAGTCTTATAATAATATTTTTAATTGTCATAGATCCAAGTGAACACATCTATGTATTCTTTGAACAAATCAACATATTGATCTGCTTCCTCAGTGGTGCAATCAACTCCCAAGTTGACATACTTCAGGGAACTGACAGTTCCAATATTGAATTTTCTTGTTTCTTGTACCTTTCGAACTGAAACTTCTTCGAGGAGATTCTTAGCATGATCATATTTTGTGAAAAGAGATTCAGATTCTAAACGATAATTGGGGATGAAAGGCAAGTGATCGTATTCATTATCATCATCAGTTAAAAAAAAATACAGTTGTTCATTGTTCTCAAACACTTGCAAGTACTCAATGTTATCAAGCACGGACAGTCGAAAATCTCTTTCTACTTGGAAAGACGTTTTTCTTTGAGTATCATCGGGTTAACAATGAGGCCGCCAAGGCTATTGAATCTGCCTTGTGATTATTATCCCTTGGAATAAAAGAAATGTTGAAGGAATTGAAGGATTCCATCAATTCGTTAAGCCTTTTGAAATACAACTTAAGTATTTCCTTTTTTATTTTATACCTCTGAGTCACATAATTGATGACCAACTTTGAATCGCCAATTACAATTAGATGTTCTATTTTCATCTCCTGTACAAGGATTGTCCCGTGAATCAAATATTCATACTCTTCCTCATTATTGGTGCATAAAAACTCCAGTTTAATAGTCTGTGGATGCATAATCTTACTTGGACTCATAAGAAAAATTCCAGCTCCATTTCCAGAGTTCGAACAAGCTCCATCAAAGGGAATCCTCTAGTACCCCTCAAATGGATACTCTTGATTCTTCATGTCTTGAAGTTGCATCAAATTTACGTTATGCTCTATGTGTAGGATAGCGTAGTTTCCAATTCCATCATCTATATAATCCTCCATCAATTGATTGTCCTTCTTTTTAAAGGAGAAGAGTTTTCTAGGTTCACGGGTCACTTTGATCATTTCTCCTTATTTTCCTAGAAGTATCATACAACTTCCATAATTCATTATGTATACTCCAATAATGGACGTCCAATATCTTCCTAGCACAACTCCATATGCCGCAGGAAGGTCTACCACAATAATATTGAAAACTATAATGATATGGGGGTTTGTTGTAATCCAAGCATAAAAGTATTTGATTTCTTTGTAATTTAGTACCTTTCTAGAATCAATTGAATATATACTTTCACTGGTTTCATAATACTTGGTGCAACTCATGACCAATGCATCCATGATCGATGACCGCTAGTGGCATGATATTGTTCATCGTGCCAATTTCAACTAAATAATTATGAAGTGAAACATCATGATTTTCAATAGAAATGTAAAAGGGAGGAATTTTACCTCTCAGCTTGGCGTTCGACTAGCTAGGGTTTTGTTTAGGACTGGTAACAACAACTTCTACTCAGTCAAATGGATCATCCAACAACTTCAAAATTTTCTCTCTTTGTTGGGGAATCTTCACCACTTCTATAAAGGGAAGGGTTGTCCTTAATTTACTCAAATATTCTACAACATTATATGTCATTTGAGTGGACTTTGACGTCATGTGTTGCCTTCTACTCCCAATGCCATCCGTCACTTTCTCATTTGTTCTTCTTTCATTTTTTTCCCCTTTTCTTTTTCTTTTTGGTTCTCTTTATCAGAATCGCCTTTATTTTTTGGTCTATTTACAAACCCTCTTATTTTGGCGACATTTTCTTGTGAGTTTGGATCATTGTCACCCTCTTCAAATATATACATGGATGTCTCACATCCGTCCATCTGTATAGTTTCAGATCTCTCATCTAGTGAGTAATAATTCTCTTGTTCAATTAATTGCTCGTCATAGGCATGATCCAGAACAACCGCATTTGGAGTAGAATTCCTAAGAACCCCTGGTCTTTGCGGGTTATCTGTATTTTCAAACCTCACTCTATTTTCTTGGGGAGGGTTCTTCCTTTGCTCTAGGATTGGAACTCTTAGATTTGGCATGTAATTATATCCTCTTCTTAGTCTGGTTATCTCATACTTCATTTGTTTGATGGTTCTATTCATATGTGCAATTTTGATTATTTTCTTAGTTTCCTATGCCACCACAGGATCAACATTTACATCAGGTATGGTTCCCTTGAAAAATCCTCCTCCAATCGTTTGGTTTTGAGCTGGTCGAGGCTTGAATTCTTCGTTCTTTTTTGAACTAGAAGCTCCTTGGTTATCAATATTTAATCCTCCCACCTACCTTTGAACTCTTCCCAGTATAATATTGTCGGATTCAGTTCTTGTTTCAATCATAATTTCTTCCATCTCAGTGGATTTAGTCATTTCCTCCTCCAAAGTATCCATTTGGGATGTTCTGATAGCATATTTTACATTTTGGGGAATTGCATTCTTATAGAAACCAAGGATGACTGGGTCATTTGGTCTTTTATCTTCTGGAATCCTACTCAAGTTTTTATTGAACCTCAAATTAAAATCTTGTATCCTTTCATTCCTCCTCAAACCAATATAGGTGAAATCGATGAGAAGGGTATGATAAGCAATTGGAGGGGAAAACCTAGTCAGGAATATAGCTTCGAGGTCATTAAATGAGAGAATGGATCTATTGGGAAATGTTGTATACCATTCATACACTCTTCCTGATAAGGTTTGTAGAAATAACCTTACCATGACATCGCCATGCTCAACATGGTTAAAATCACAAACATCAAGAAATAAGTGCATATGCCTCTTTGCATCAATTGCTCCATCTCCATAAAATTCCTTTAAAGTTCCCTTGGGGAGAATAGGGAGATCATGTTGCTCACCTATAATATTTAAAGGGGGATATCTTACCCTCCTTCGATTTTAAAATCCTATGTTTTCTTGATTTCTTGCAGCATCTCTTCCACCTCCTTGTCTCTCCTCATGATGCTCATTTCAAGGTTGTTCGTCTCCTTCTGCCATGTCTAGGGAGACTTCAAGTCTAGAATTTTCACTTCTCATAATACAATTTTCTTTCTTTTACTTCTGGTAATGGGTCCCTTGTATTCGTCCATCTTCAATCTCGATCTTGCTCTTGTGTTGCTCTATCTAGCCTTTTATTTCTCTGTTCTTGTCATTCCTCTCGCCTCTGTCTTCAAAGGATTTCTCTTTCTTCTTCTTGGACTAAGATATTCCAGGACCCTTCTAACTCCTCTCAAGTCTGGGATGTTGTTATTACTAGATTGTACAACTGGTGTAGAATGCTTCGTTGATTATTCTATCCAATTTCCAAATGGGGATGATTACCCTAGGGTAAAGGCATATATTATTTCGCAAACGTTGGGCCAGGTTCCAAATTGTCAGTTCATGTTCCCAGTATGGTCGCCAAAAATGTTGACACTTGAATCCGTTAGGACCAAAATGAAAACCTCATGAGGATGTAAATCCCCCTGCGTTTTTATAGAGGTGGTACTCCTTTTTAGATTTTCTTGATATTTTTAAAATATTCAAAATGTGGGACTTGACAGAAGTCTATTATAGTAATTCAAAGAATCAGAAAAATTACAATAAGGTAAAAGGAGAATGTTTTTTGTTTTCCTTTTAAATAAATTTCCTAAGACATGACCATGAATCACATATTTAAAGAAAATAAGAAACATTTCCTCACATCCATCATAGTTTGGGATAATTTTTTATCACATAAAATAAAAAAGAAAATGGTATGCATGCATAAGAGAACTTTAACAGAGTGGAAACATGGGCACCTCAAATAAATATAATGATAAATCAACCTCAAATACTTTATATTCTAAAAACAGGGTTACAAAGCACAATCGAGATTGTTCTCGAAATAGTTCTCTTGGAATTTCAAAAAATATATAGTCTATTACATATTCTTGAAATTGTAAATGTGTTTTCCTTAAAGACTTGGATTGGGGATCGTGTATTCATTTTCTTGTTGATTTCCTTTTATCATTTTCATTAACGGTTATAGAAACCATCTCAACTGCTTCTTGCCCTTCATTTGTCAGTTTGTCGATGGCCTTTTTGAACCATTCTTCAATGTAACTTTTCATAACTGCCACGTTGATTTCATACCATATTTTAATATTGAACATATCACCCTCTAGGTCACGGAGATCAATGGAAATTCCATGTAATATTTCTTCAATACCTTGACTCTTTACAGAATAATATACTAGTCAGTTATCTATGGAGTTCTCATCATATTAAATTATGCCATAGAAATTTTCAATTGACAATCCTTTAAAAATCCCAACTTGTTAATCGAACTATTGTTTTGTTAGGAACAATGAGTTGAGGATCAACTTGGGATATTGGACCTCGTTAGTGCTTCTGGATAGGTCCACCTTCGTGAGTCTTTTGAATATCTCTTCTCTCCTTGTTATGGCTTGGTTGCACACCTGAACGATGTTTTTTAAGTTCTTTATTTTCTCTTTCCAGCAAGCATATAGTTGCTTGATCCGACTTGGAGAGGGATGGCCCTCCTCTCTTCTCTTTAAATCTGACATATTGAAAAATTTAATACCAAAGGGTACAACGACATCAAGGTAGAAACCTTCTTCATTTTTTAGGTCGACATGTATATATTCAAGGAAGGCATGTGCCCTCGAGCCAAAAGAAAACATTATTTTTTAAACTTCCCAAGATTTTGTAATCAGTGCCATTCTTTTCTTGATATTATTCTCCACATAGCTCATGATTTATGTGAGTAATCTTGAGGATCCTTTTATTTTCTTTGCAGGAGTGGTGAGTCCGACAATCACCAAAAGGATGGAAAATAGTGGAAGAGGCATCAAAGTCTCTTCAAGTTCCTTAATATTTTCTTTTAACTTTATATTTTCTGCTTTGAGACTGCCAATGGAATCGTCCAATGCATCGCCAATTGCTTTATGAATTATGGAAATTTGGGAGGTTTGCATATTTATGAGTTTAACCTCTGAATGAGATTCCCCTTTTTATTCTTCGGATCACTCTTCTCAATAATTAATTTTTTAGACTTGTTGTCAATGTTATAATGCTATGTTTCATAGGATCAACTGGTGACTGGAAAATTTTCACTCTTGGTGTAATTTGGTTGTAAACAATATTTCATTTTGCAAATTATTTTCAAAAGAAAGAAAATAAAAATAATAAAAGAGGGCATAAAAGAAAATGGATAAAGCCCCATGCAATAATAATGACTTGATCCATACAGTTCAACCATGGCCAAGTCTTTTTGAATTTGTGTTGATATGATTAGTGAATAAGCTTGGCTAAATTGTTTAATCTTAGCCAAGTAGTTAGGATAGTTAGGGAATAAATTTTATCAAACTGCTTAAACTTGATCAAATAGCCCCTGGATAGAGTAATTTTTATCCCAACAATCTAATCTAGGTTAAATGTGTTAGGTAAATAGGTTAGAACATAGGTTAAAAGGATTTCCTTCAATAAAACAAGCATGATGTTGGATGAGTTTCATTATTTTGATGTTAAAAGGTTGTGTTCTAACCCCTTGGTGGAAGAATGAAAGAAAATAGCGCAAAAAACCCACAAATCCATGTTATCCTAAGTTTCTGCAGTGCAATATGATTCATGCCCCATGATTAAATAGTGCGTCGAGATCTATGGCTGAGAAAACGACACTCAGATCAATGGCTGACAAGTAATATCAGACCCCCTGACCATTCTCCCTTTAATGGTAGGGGGAGGGGGTCCCAGTTGGTGGTATTCCCCAGTGGGCCCCATCCAAACGTGTCACCATTGTGTTAGCTCAGACCCCCCTTGGTCCAGAATGGTTACCACCTACCCACCTCTCTGAGTAAATTTCCATACCAGTTTCTCATACCACCGTCGTCTCATGACATCACGCTCCACTACCACCATCGTCTCATGACATCACACTCCACTACCCCCATCGTCCCCTGATGTCACACTCCACTACTACCTCCTATAAGTCATGTCTCATCACTCCACCCACATATTCTCCTCCACTCACCCGTCACACGTTAGATCTCATTCACTTATCATCCAATCACAACCTTCCACATCATTCTCTCACACCTGTTACCCATCCTTTTATTTCCACCTCATCCCCAAGATATCCATTATTCCTTAAATGCAGCTAAACATATCCGTTAAGCCTGTTGATTTGTCCCCCGTGCCCAACAGATACCCGTTCGCCCAATTTAATCCCGTCTCCACCATTATCACACTATGTGTATATTCAACAAACCAAATCTCTCATCCCCCGCCATTTCCTGTCAGTGACCGAGCTAAAACCGATAACCAACTAACATTTTTGTTTCAAATTTTGTAGGTACCAGTTGAATTGATGGCACCAAAGTCTAAACATTCAAAGGTTGAGGAAAATCCATTCCTCCTGCCGCCCGTCGACCACGACCGGATTCCTCTAGCTGAAAAAGACTACCTAATCTCATCAACCAAATGAGAATTCGATTTTGTTGAGCTACACTCATAGTTCAGAGACACTTTCTTAGACCAAAGTGACGAGATCGGACTATGGGAGTTCAATCTCCCACGATACATGTTTCCCCAAATTCATCATTTCCCCGAATTCACCCTCAAGTGCCAGGCTCATTACCTTCCCGATCAGAGAGCCATTGTTTCATCCTCTAGAGAGACCCTGTTCACTATCACACCTGAAGCCATTGACCAGATGTTGCAAATAATCAGAGCCGAATCCTTCTCTCCTTTTACCATTGAGATCCTAACTAAAATGTATCAAAAATTGTATTTTCCCCAGAGAGCACAAATTTTTGAACTTTTTCTCCCTGAGAGTTCCTCATTACCCAAAGAAAATCCCCCCTATCAATCATCGATTTTCTGAGTAAAAGGAAATCAAATTATTTCCTCCCTTTGTAGCCTACTTGGATACTACTCGGACAAATGGGTAGATGATCCAATCTTGGGTTATCTATCTATTTTCTCTACTGAGGAAAGCTCCACCATGTAGTTTGACTACAGCAGTTTTCTGACCAAGAATATTCATGAACAACTGTTCAAATTCCCCACAGAAGGAATGTTCCGGTATTATTCAATACTACCATATTTTTGCGTATTTTTCCAAACAAACAAGTTCTTGTTCTCCATGCAGAAGCTAGATCAGAATGAAAAACCACATTCGGTCACATCCTGGACGTCATTGTTGAGAAGGAATTCACCAAAATTCACTTTCAATCAGTTCTACCATCCCGTGGTTAGCATGCTCAGCGACAAACAAGAACCAAGGATAAATGAAGAAATCCAACGGATGTTACATCTCTCAAACCTAGCCAAGACCAGAGACTGGTACTTATACTAGAACCACATAGAGATTAGAATTTATGGATGTGATCTGGCCCCTTACAAACTACCTAGATGTTTTCCCATGTGGATATTTTCCTTGGAATATATTAGGAAAATGATTAACTTAGATGATATTCATTTTGTAGCCTTCAAGAAGAAACAACAATTGAGGATCAAAGGACAGATAGGACCATTCATCTGCAACATCAGAGCTGCAGGGGCAATGGCTGATAATATTTTGAAGGAGATGAAGTTCAGCACCAGTTTTCCTTGGCACCATGATCCTTGTGGGATTATAGTAGAAACAAGATTAAGGAATAAAATCTGTCCATATTCTCATGTTCCCAAACCAGAAATTGAGAAGTTTATAAATCAGACAGAGTGGAAAGTGAACACTTTGGAAGACTCAGAACAACAACTTCCTTCAGCCAATGTTTCACAAACCATTACTCCACAGGTACCAACAAAGAAGAGGATCGGAAAGGATGTCTCATCTTTAGTCACTAAAATGTCAGCAGAAGAGTTCCAGGTTTACAAGAAAAGGCCTAAAACCAGTCATACAATTGACAGGTCAGGAGAGGAAGAGACCTAGTCCACCATAGTAGTCGAGGGAGAACACTCACCATTGTTCTCAAGAAGTCAACAGATAATATCTACTTCCTCTTCAAAGACGCAGACAGATACCACTTTGACTTCTCAACCACCTCAAGGGTCTGCAAAATTGAGTATTTTTGAAAAATATGATTTGATTCAGAAGAAGAACAAGATGCTAACCAGCAACACCTATGCTCAATTCTGGAAGCAAACATCCACATCACAACATATGCTTCTCTCTGCTTTTGATACAGAAAAAGGGAGAATGCACATAGCATTTTTACAAGCACAAGTGCCTCATCCAAAGGAAATCACTGATTACAAAATATCAACCTTTGAATTTGACACCAAGGAAGTACATCCATCTGATCAGATGGATTTACACAGGCAGACTGGAGAAATGGTTTTCTCAAAATTGGCAAATGCTTCCACAACTGCTGCAAAGTTGCAAGTTTCCCTAAATAATGTTCAAAATCAATTAAAGATGGAGAAAGTGTCTTCTTTTGCAAAATACAATGGGATCGAGTCTTTGGAAGAGCTGTTACTAAAAATTGGGTATGACCCCTAAAATGTGAAAGTAGTTGAAGAACTGCTAAAGAAAAATAATGTTGACATAGAATCCTTGAGGAAACAATTAAAATTGCCATCTACTGAAGACTCATGGGCCAAAGAGATGGCCAAGACAGAGGACCAAAAAGAAGAAATGCTAAAGTTAATCATGGAACAGAACGCTCATATCAAGGAGATGGAAGCAGAGTTGGAAAGGATGGTAAAGGAAAAGGAATAGATAGAGCCCATGGAATTCATTCCACTAAGTTCATTTCCTCTCACAGGAGTTAGCACCGCGACAACATCAGCAACTACCACAACAAAACTTCCATCAACTGCCCCAGTGGCAATTCTAGGGAAATCTGAGGCTCTAGCAAAGTCAATGGATGAGATGACCCTACAAGGAGCAGAAATTAAAAAATTGCATCTGAAAATAGAGAATCTCCAGAAACTCAAACCTTCCTTCCAAGCAAGTTACAATACTGAGAGGCACACATCAAAAAAACTTAAGCAAGAAATACAGCAGCTGCAAAAGAAAACAGTTGTGGGCAAAACACTAGTAGAAGCCAAAGAGAACATTTGGAAGGATATCTCAAAATCCAAGGAAGAAATCTAGCCACTCGTGCAGATCATGTTTGAGTAGCATGAATTGGTGTTAAGGAGCAGGTAGGCCATTGATAGGACAAAGGGAGATCTGGGGGAGATGCCCACAGAGGCAAATGAAATCATCAGGTTTCTAAATTCTAAGACTAAGGATGAGTTGGAAAGTCTGGAAATTGAGGATAGGACTAATACTATCCTCGAGGTCAAGAAAGTCTTGACCAAGAGAGGACTAATGTTACAGTTGGAGGAGAGAACCCAGAACATGGATGTCGGAGTTCAAAGATTCTTTAGCAAGATTGATGCATTGCAAAAGAAAGGTCTTCCCAACTTACTGGTTTTAAATGAGTAGATGATGACTTTGTCTGACTACAAGCAAAATATTTCCATGGTTGCAAAGGATAGCTCAAATTTTTCAGGAATACAAGGTAGCATAACCGGAAAGGCATTTTTAGAGACTCTACAGTTGGATCTCAGTATCCAACATGAAATCAATTATATTTTCATCATCAAGCCAACTTTCACCAAATATACAAAGATGGACGAAGTGTACAGAAGGTTGCTAAAGGTCACCATTCCCAGTCAAAAGAGATGGGAGAATTTGTGCACTCTGATCGAGTGAGTGATGAGGTGTACAATCCAAGTTAGCATGCAGAACAGTCAAAGTCAAGTTCATGACTCGCCAACAAACTTCCCCAAAATCATCAAAAAGAATCCAACAGATCATTAGCAGTTCCTACAATTTTGTATTATGTTATCTAGTTAGTTAGCTTTGGATTTTTCCACGTCCTGATCATTAATGACAGGATCGATTGTAATATTTTCTATATATACTTCAAACTTTGAAGTATTGAGGGTTGATATTTACGCCCAAGCAAGTTGTAATCACTTTAATCTTTCTCAAGAGATCTACCAGTAATAAAAGGACATTTCACAGGATTCCTACGTGTTAATTTTTGGTGATGTTTACTCCTCTTCATTGAATGGTTTTTTTGCCTTCATAATCATTTATGTTTCCTATATTTGATCATTTAAAAGAAGTTAAAGTTGTAGAATTTATCTTTGTATACTTTTTTTCTGTCTTTTAAACATCTAAGTGTTTGTCTTCTGATGTTATGATAAAGAAATTCTTAAATGCTTCTTTATTTTAACTGATTATCTTATCGTTTCTGCTATCCATCATTTTAACTCTAAAGGATCCAACAGTTGCATTATCCTGCCCTGTGAAAAGACCTTATAAAATATGTTATTGGTCTCAAACTTTATAAAACAAACCCCATATCCTAATGGATGAGTAATAAATATTTCATCCATTTTATAAAACAAACAACACAGTCATATTTATTTAACTAGCCTAATATCTGAAACCTGAAACAAAGTTAAATCTTACAGAGATATCCCTCTCTGAAACTAGCAGGGCTAGATCCAAGTTTTGAAGTGGTTGGATAAAGTTACCTCTTATACTTTATAAAACAAACCCCATAGCCTAATGGATGCGTAAGAAATATTTCATCCATTTTATAAAACAAACAACATAGTCTTATTTATTTAACTAGCCTAATATCTAAAACCTAAAACAAAGTTAAATCTTACAGAGAGATCCCTCTCTGAAACTAGCAGGGCTAGATCCAAGTTTTGAACTGGTTGGATAAAGTTACCTCTTATAAATTTCTTCTACCTCCCTACAACCTCTGGGAATTTACAGAGTGATAACATAGTGGTGACCATACTGGGGAACTGAACAAACTTTCTATCCTACGATTTATTTTCCCTAGACAAAGAAAACTTATTTCTAAACAAATCATAAAATCTAAACTTATAAAGAGATAATGTACAGAGGTTGTTATAGTTTGTATGTAATTAGTTTAAAATTTTATTAAAAAATTAAAATTCTAGCTCCTAAAAGAGTTTTCACTAGATGTCATCCAGATCCAGAACCTGCAACAACAATAGACAATCCTGAAAAATTACTTAGAAAGAAAAACATTGCAGAGGGTTCTGGGAGTCACAGTCCTCTTCATAGGTCCCCTTCTCTCCTAGAGAAGCTAGTTTCCCTTTAGGATCTCGAGTTTGACATATCTTTTGAGAAAATCCTTTTTAGAATAAAATATGAGAGCTTTGTAAGTGAAACAATTTTAGATCAAACCATCTTACAACCCAGGACCCTTGAAATACTTTATCCCAGGGAAGACATTGATCAAATATTTCTTCAGGAATTTGACAAGTTAGAAGATCTAGTAGAGAATCTTGATCAAGCCTTAGACAAAGCTCACTTCCAACAGTCAGTCGAAATTTCTTCCTTGACTACTGTTGCATCTTCTATTAAACCTAAACCAAGTCACGTCCTTCCTTCCATCCCTTCATCTTCCACAGCTTCCGTCACTTCCCCTCCAATAACACAAGTTGTTATTCAGCCTCCTCCACCAATCATGGAAGAAAGATATGTTCCATTAGTTTTGGTTGCTCCTTTACATGCCATGCCTTAGGACTATCAAACCAGACTTCCTCAGTTTGATGGTACTGGTCCTCTAAATGCACAACAACATGTTGATAAGAGGAATGATTATTTTGATTTGCAGGAATTTGACGAGGCAGACGTCCAGATGATACGTTTTTCACAGAGTCTGACTGGGGATGTTAAAAAATGGTTCAAAGCTTTACATCCCGCTATGGTAGTGGACCTTGCTTCTTTCCAGTGGATTTTTCTCGACAAATGGGAGGTAAAGAAAAATCCTTTCCATATCCTATCAGAATATGAGAATATCATAAGGAACCAAGGAGAGACAGTGAAGGATTATTGCACTTGTTTCAACAATCTTTACAATGAAATTCCAGCTGATATCAAACGACCTCAGGGTTTGGCATTAATAAAATTCCCCGATGGATTTGATGTTGATATGTCATATCAGCTAAGGGAAATAAATTCTACAACTCTGGAAGACATGCATAAAAGTGTCATAAGCGTGGATGCAAATCTTTTAGCTAGAAGAGCCAGGCAGAGAATAGAAAGAAGGGTCACGATTAAGGAAGAGCCTTCCACTTCCTCTTTAGATGCCAAACTAGATTCCCTAGCCAGAGCTATAGAGAGAATGATGGAGAGACTTACTATAGCTGATAGAAATCCACCCAGGGAAAACCAAGTTGCTCCTCAAATTCAGAATCTAAACTTCATAAGAAATCCCACCTAGATTAGGCAGAGAGATCCTAGAGATCAAAGAGAACAAAGGGGGCTCGATCAACAGATCAGGCCACCCCTTCAGGAAAATTACGCCAATGAAGGTGAGGACATAATCGAAGAATTGGATGACACTCATATAAACCTCATGGGCGTCCACGATGATGAATCCATTTTTCTCACTCAAGAAGAGCAGGAGCTCTTTATCCTTTCACAAACAGAGGTAAATGAGGAAGCAGAGGAAACAGAACAATAGGATTTTGAAAATGTTATAATGGAGGTCCACATGCAGTATAACTTGCAAAGAAAGGGAATAGTTGAAACAATCCTCCAAAGAAGGTTGTTGAAACAAATAAGGCTACTGAAACGAAGAGAATAGTCGAGACCAAGAAAACCTCAGAAACTTCTCCCAAGAAAGTCCCTGAGAGGAATAATGTTGAATCTCCTACAAAAAGAAACCCTGAAATTTTACAAAGATCAAATCAGACTGAGGTTTCATCGACTAGTCAGCCAAGTAATTCTACCTAGAAGACTCTGATGGATAAACCAAAAGTGCAGAGCCTAAGAAAATCTCCCACTACTTTCATCCTTGAAGGGGAACTAGCTAAATTAAATATTATCATTCCTCTTTCCGAGATGATGAGAAAAAATTCTTACAAGTCGCAGGTGATTAAAGAATTAAGCATTGAACCAGAGATAGGTACGAAGGACCTAAATGTCGGATCAACCAATCACTCGAACACAATAAATCTTATTGATGATCAACCTGAGCTCTTGTTTGGCCCTGAAGTTGATGGTCAAACCAATAACAGTGTCATTCCCCCTTTCTACATCAGCCTGAATATCCATGACTTGATCTTACACAATGCTATGCTAGATTCAGGCACCTCTCAAAACCTGATGCCCAAAGTTGTGATGGAAAAGTTGGGACTTGAGGTCACCAGACCCTACAAGGATTTGCATTATTTTGACTCTATCAAGGTCAAATGTATAGGGTTAATTAAATATTTATGCATCACCCTAGCTCAAATCCCAGCGAAGAGTATGGTGATGGATATCGTGGTTGCAGGCATTCCCCCAAAATATGGTATGTTACTATCAAGATCCTGGGGAGATAACCTGAAAGGTACCCTGCATCTAGATATGTCCTATGCCACCATCCCAATATTTGGACAACAGAGAAGACTGTACAGAGAGACTCTGATGAAGTATATGGTCAGCAGTCAGAAAAATCCACACAACTACCCACTATACTTTGCACACTCTGATCATGATTCTTTCATTTAGTACAATGATGGTGACTTGGAAGGACAAATTGCTCAGCTGGAAGATGATACACCTGATCCGAAAGAAGATGAAGCAATCGCTGAGGTAAGACATATTGCAACTGTGGAAAGTGAGGAACTGCCAGAAGATTTTTGGAGCATGGATTTTGATGGAGCTGTGAGCAAGGAGGGAGTTGGAGTTGGAGTTTGGTTTCATAATCACAAATTGAGGTATTAAGAGAGCCACTCTTACAAACTGAATTTCCAATGCACTAACAACATAGCTAAGTATGAAGCTTTGATGTTTGGCCTAAAACTACTGAAGAAGGTTGGTGCCAAACAGATTATGGTAAGGGGTGACTCTGAATTGATTATTAAGAAAATTAAAGGTGAGTATGCAGCTAAACATCCCAGACTTAGAGCTTACAGGAATGTCGCTTTGGATTCCCTTCAATGTTTTACAGAAATCGATTTGCAGGTAATGCCCAAGGGAAAAAACATACTAGCAGACAGGTTGGCCACATCAACAGCTACATGCAAAATACCTTTTCATCCCACTCGGTAATACATAGTAGAGGTGAAGTGTAGGCCAATTGTTCCAAACAACATGAAATATTGGCAGGTATTCAGGAATGACGATCAAATTGAAGACTTCCTACAGTGTAAGAATAATTTCGAATATACAAATATAGACTTAGAGAATGATGATGATAATGTAAATAAATCTGTTTTTGAAAGTGGTAGTGTAAATAAAGTAGATTCAGAGCAATTGAATGAAAATAAAGTAGATTTTGGCATTTTACATTTTAAAAACAATGTGTTACCTAGAGGTTTAGTTCCGCTGGAAGACTTGTTTGATTTTAACAATGTAGTGAAATAACCAAAAAATGAAGCTAGTGGTAAAGAGGTCGAAGAGTGTAACATAGGAACAAAGGAAACACCCAAGATGATAAAACTTTCCAAATCCCTACCCCCTGAGCAAAAACGCAAATACATTGAATTGTTTAAGGAATATGTAGATGTGTTTGCTTGGGGTTACGAGGATTTAAAATTTTATGACACAAGTATCATACAACATCGGATCCAAATAAAAGAAGAACACAAACCTTTCAGGCAGAAACTTAGTAGAATCAATCCCAAGTTTCTTCCCCTGATAGAAAAGGAAATCAAAAAAATGTATGATGCCAAAATTATAGTCCCCTTGATATTTTCCAAATAGGTTTCTAATCTGGTTCCTACCAGGAAAAAAACTGGCGAAATCAGGCTTTGCGTTGATTTTAGAAATATGAACAAGTTTTCCCTCAAAGACAATAACCCTTTGCCTAAAATGGACCACATCTTACAAAAGGTAGTTGGGGCCAGTAGGCTCTCCTTACTAAACGGTTTCTCGGGTTACAACCAAATCCTTGTCCACCCAAATGATTAGAATAAAACAGCATTTACCACACCTTGGGGAACTTTCTTGTATGTGAAAATGCCCTTTGGTCTGATGAACGTTGGTGCCACTTTCCAAAGAGAAATGGATATTTATTTTGTGGATGAGCTTGGAATATTTATAGTCATATATCGGGATGATGTGACTGTCTACTCCAAATATGACGAGGAACATTTACAGCATCTCAGACAAGTGTTTGAGAAGTGTAGAAAGTTTGGGATTTCATTGAATCCCAAAAAGACTTTTTTCGTCTTAGAGGAAGGCAAGTTGTTGGGGCACATAATCTATAAAGATGGAATTAAAATAGACCCCAGCAGGATAGAATCCATCCAAAAAGTGGAACACCCTAGGAACATCAAAGAATTACAATCATTCATTGGAAAAATAAATTTCCTAAGAAGATTCATACCCAACTTGGTCGAACTTCTTAGGAATATCACAAATATGTTGAAAAAAGACACCAAAATCAAATGGAACAACGAGTCCAAATAGTCATTTGAGCAGGTGAAACATGTAGTCACTCAAGCCCCAGTTTTGATCAGCCCAGATTACACCAAAGATTTCTTTTTTTTTTTCCTTCGCTTCTGAACACACCATCGCAGCAGTACTATTGCAGAAAAATAGCGAAGGGTATGAAAAACCCATAACATTTTTTAGAAAATCTTTGAGATATGTTGCGTTGAACTACAACATAATGGAGAAACAATATTTTTCCTTAGTAAAGGCCATAAAAGATTTCAGAGTATATATTCTCCATTCTCACACAATTGCATATCTTTTGAATGTTGTGGTAAAAGATATCCTGACTCAAGATAATCTAGATGGTAGGAGAGGAAAGTGGATTGTGGTTATTCTGGAATATGACATTGAAATAAAACCCACTAAACTGATAAAAGGTCATGGTTTGGCCAACCTAATGGTTGAATCCAATTTCCATGTCCTAGACAATAATTTTTTGGATGAAGTTGATGAGCAGGAAGAGCAGACGAGTCCAAATGTAAAAGAGGTATTCTTAAACTCTCCTTGGTACGCAGACCTCATTTTTGTACTTCATAACTTACAAGATCTTCCTGGTTTGACTAATACCAAAGCCAGATTTATTAAATTGAAAGCATTAAAATATTGTATTCTAGAAGGAAACCTTTATTGGAAAGACCCTGGAGGTATTTTTCTTAATTGCCTATTGAAGGATGAAGTTGATAGGGTATTACAGGATTTCCATGCAGGGGACTGTGGCAGTCATCTAAGTTGGAAAACCACAACTAACAAGATTCTCAGAGATGGTTTCTACTGGCCTATATTGTTTGTTGATGTTCATCAGAAAGTCACTTCTTGCCACAAATGCCAAGTTTTCGAAGGTAAAAGGAAGCTTCTGTCTCTCCCCATGAAACCCGTCTTAGTTGAAGCTCCATTCCAACAATGGGGTTTAGAATTTATCGGAGAAATACATCCACCCTCCTCGGGCCAACATAAGTGGATCCTCACAGCCATAGACTACTTCACGAAGTGGATCGACGTTGTGCCATGCATGCAAGCTACTGACTTTGTTATCATTAAATATTTGGAAACTAATATTTTGTCTCGCTTTGGGTGCCCCAGGAAAATTATATCTTAAAATGCAGAAGCATTCAGATCCAAAAGACTTATAGAGTTTTGTATCCATTACCACATTACTTTGGGACACTTAACAACTTATTATCCTTAGGGAAATGGGTTGGTTGAGTCCTCAAACAAAATTCTGGTGAATACCATCAAGAAAATGCTACAACAGAACAAGAAGTCCTGGCATAATAAGTTGGTTCATGTGCTCTGGGTTGAAAGACTTGGGCTGATAGACTGAGCACCAAACAATCAATTGGTATGTCCTTGTCATGAAGTTGTTGCAGGAAGTACAAGTAGAGTCAAATGATACCCAAAGAAGAATAAATCAAATGATCCAATTGCAGCAATCCAAAGAAGAAGTATATAACAAGACTCAGGTTATCCAGGAAGGTATCAAAAAGATTTATGACAAAAGAACTAAAGAGGACGATTTTGAGTTGGGTGATTTGGTGTTGAAATGGGATTTCAGAAATGAGGATAAGGGTAAACATGGAAAGTTTGATATCTTATGGAAAGGCCCTTATATCATTTAGGCATTCAGAGGAAATAACGCATTTTTTTCTCAAATACAGTGATGGAACAAAACTGCCAGGTGGACCTGTAAATGGCAGGATGTTGAAGCATTATCTTCCACCCCAATAAAGATCTCATAAATGCATGTCCATTGTACATACCATTTCTTTACATTCAGGTTGTGTATGGTGATATTTGATTAGATGGTTGAAGCCCGCAGAGAAGGCCCTAAGCCACTTACCAGTGCCACCAAATTCTCAAAAAAAAAAAAAAATAGATAGTAGAATAAGCAATGGAGAAAAAAATATTTACAGACATCAGGAGACAGGTTCTTGGCACCTCGCAAGGAGAGCACCATCCTCAGGTGGAGAGACTGTTATAATCCTATGTTTCATAGGAAAACCGGTGACTGGAAAATTTTCACTCTTGGTGTAATTTGGTTGTAAATAATATTTCATTTTGCAAATTATTTTCAAAAGAAAAAGAAAGAAAAGAAAAATAATAAAAGAAGGCATAAATGAAAATGGATAAAGCCCCATGCAATAATAATGACTTGATCCATACAGTTCAACCATGGCCAAGTCTTTTTGAATTTATGTTGATAGGATTAGTGAATAAGCTTGGCTAAACTATTTAATCTTAGCCAAGTAGTTAGGATAGTTAGTGAATAAATTTGATCAAACTGTTTAAACTTGATCAAATAGCCCCAGGATAGAGTAATTTTTAGCCCAACAATCTAATTTGGGTTAAATGTGTTAGGTAAATAGCCTAGAACATAGGTTAGTTGGCTTTCCTTCAATAAAACAAGCATGATGTTGGATGAGTTTCATTATTTTGATGTTAGAAGGTTGTGTTCTAACCCCTTGGTGGCAGAATGAAAGACAATAGTGCAAAAAACCCAAAAATCCGCGCTATCCTAAGTTTTTACAGTGCAATATGATTCGCACCCCATGATTAAAGAGTACGTTGAGATCTACACCTGAGAAAATGATGCTCAGATTGACAGTCGACAAGGAATATCGGACACCCCCCACCATTCTCCATTTAATGGCGAGGGGGGTTCGAGTTGATGGTATTCCCCGGCGGGCCCCACCCTAACGTGTCACCATTGTGTTAACTCAGACCCCCCTTTCTGCAAACCAGTTACCACCTAGGTCCCCCCCCCGAGTAAACTTCCATACCATCTTCTCATACCACCGTCATCTCGTGACATTACGCTCCACTACCACCGCTGTCTCGTGACATCACACTCCACTACCCCCATCGTCCCCTGATGTCACACTCCACTACTACCTCATGTAAGTCATGTCTCATCACTCCACCCGCATATTCTCCTCCACTCACCCGTCACACGTTAGATCCCGTTCACTTATCATCCAATCACAACCTTCCACATCATTCTCTCACACCTGTCACCCGTCCTTTTATTTCCACCTCATCCTCGAGATATCTGTTGGCCCTTAAATGCAGCTAAGCATATCCGTTAAGTCTGTTGATTTGTCCTCTGCACCCAATGGATGCTCATTTTCCCAATTTAATCTTGTCTCCACCATTATCACACGTTGTGTATATTCAACAAACCAAATCTCTCATCCCCTGCTATTTCCTGTCAGTGAATGAACTAAAGCTGATAACCAGCTAACGTTTTTGTTTCAGATTTGTAGGTACCAGTTGAATCAATGGTGCCAAAGTCTAAACATTTAGAGGTCAAGGAAAATCCATTCTTCTTGCCGCCTATCGACCTCGACTGGATTCTTTTGGCTGACAAAGACTACCTAATCTCAGAAACTAGATGCGAATTTGATTTTGATGAGCTACACTTGTGGTTCAGAGACACTTTCTCATACCAAAGTGACGAGATCGGACTGTGGGAGTCCAATCTCCCACGATACCTATTTCCCCAAATTCATCACTTCCCGTAATTCTCTCTCAAGTGCCAGGCTCATTACCTTCTCGATCAAAGACCCATTGTTTCATCCTCTGGAGATACCCTATTCACTATCACACCCGAAGCCATTGACCAGATGTTGCAAATAACCAGAGTTGAATCCTTCTCTCCTTTTACCATTGAGATCCTAACTGAAATGTATCAAAAAATTTCTTTTCCCCAGAGAGCGCAGATTTTTGAAATTTTTCTCCCTGAGAGTGCCCCATTACCCAAAGAAAATCCCCTCTATCAATCATTGATTTTCTCAGTAAAAGGAAATCAAATTATCTCCTCCCTTTACAGCCTACTCGGATACTACTCGGACGAATGGGTAGATGAGACAATCTTGGGTTATCTATCTATTTTCTCTACCGAGGAAAGCTCCACCGTTAAGTTCGACTACAAAATTTTTTTGGCCGAGAATATTCACGAACAACTGTTCAAATTCCCCACAAAAGGAATGTTCCAGTATTCTTCAATACTGACATATTTTTAGTTATTTTTCCAAATAGACAAGTTCTTGTTCTCCATGCAGAAGCTAGATCAGAATGGAAAACCACGGCTGGCCACATCCTGGACGTCATTACTGAGAAGGTTTTCACCAGGATTCACTTTCAATCAGTTCATAGATCAGTTCTACCATCCCGTGGTTAGCATGCTCAGCGGCAGACAAGAACCAAGGATAAACAAAGAAATCCAATGGATTTTACATTTCTCAGACCTAGACAAGACTGGAGATTGGTACCTATACTAGAACCACACAGAGATTAGAATTTATGGATGCGAGCTGGCCCCTTACAAACTGCCTAGATATTTTCCCGTGCGGATATTTGCCTTGGAATATATTAGGCAAATGATTAACTCAAATGATATTCATTTTGTAGCCTTCAAGAAGAAACAACAATTGAGGATCAAAGGACATATAGGATTGTTCATTTGCAACAACAGAGCTGCAGGGGCAATGGTCGATAACCTTTTGAAGGAGATGAAGTTTAGCACCAGTTTTCCTTGGCACTATAATCCCTGTGGGATTATAGAAGAAACAAGATTAAGGAATAAAATCTCTCCATACGCTCATGTTCCCAAACCAGAAATTGAGAAGTTTATAAGTTAGACAGAGTGGGAAGTGAACACTTTGGAAGACTCAGAACAATAGCCTCCTTCAGCCAGTGTTTCAAAAACCATTACTCCATAGGTACTAGCAGAGAAGAGGACTAGAAAGGATGTCTCATCTTCAGTCACTGAAATGTCAGCAAAAGAGTTCCAGGTTTACAAGAAAAGGCCTAAAACCAGTCATACAACTGACAGGTCAGGAGAGGAAGAGACCCAGTCCACCACAGTAGTCGAGGGAGAACACTCACCATTGTTCTCAATCAGTCAGTAGATAATGTCTACTTCCTCTTCAAAGAAGTAGACAGATACCACTTTGACTTCTCAGTCATCTCAAGGGTCTGCAAAATTGAGTATTTTTTAGAAATATGATTTGATTAGGAAGAAGAACGAGATGTTAACCAGCAACACCTATTCTCAATTCTGGAAGAAAACACCCACAACACGACATAGGTTGCTCTCTTCTTTTGATACCGAAAAAGGGAGAATTCACATGACATGTTTCCAGGCACAAGTGCCTCATCCAAAGGAAATCACTGATTACAAAAGATCAACATTTGAATTTGACACCAAGGAAGTACATCCAACTGATCAGATGGATTTACACAGGCAAACTGGAGAAATGGTTTTCTTAACATTGGCAAATGCTTCCACAACTGTTGCAAAGTTGCAGGTTTCTATAAATATTGTTCAAACTCAATTAAAGCTAGAGAAAGTGTCTTCTTTTGCAAAAGACAACAAGATCAAGTCTTTGGAAGAGTTGGTACTAAAAATTGGGTATGACCCCTCAAATGTGAAAGTAGTTGAAGAATTGCTGAAGAAAAAGAATGTTAACATAGCATCCCTGAGGAAACAATTAAAATTGTCAGCTACTGAAGACTCACAGGCCAAAGAGATGGCCGAGACAGAGGGCCAAAAAGAACAAATGCTAAAGTTAATCATGGAACAGAATGCTCAGATCAAGGAGATGGAAGCAGAGTTGGAAAGGCTAGTAAAGGAAAATGAACAGATAGAGCACATGGAAGTCATTCCACTGAGTGCAGTCCGTCTCACAGGAGTTAGTACAGCGATAGCATTAGCAGCTGCCACAACATAACTTCCATCAACTGCCCCAGTGACAGTTCTAGAGACAACTAAGGCTCTAGCAAAGTCAATGGAGGAGATAACCCTATAAGGAGCAGAAATTAAAAAATTGCATCTTGAAATAGAGAATCTCCAGAAACTCAAATCTTCCTTCCAGGCAAGTTACAATACTGAGAGGCACACATCAAAAAAACTTAAGTAGTAAATATAGCAGCTGCAAAAGCAAACAGTTGTGGAAAAAACATTAGCAGAAGCCAAAGATAACATTTGGATGGATATCTCAAAATCCATGGCAGAAATCTGGCCACTCGGGCAAATCATGTTCGAGCAGCATGAATTGGTATTAAGGAGCAGGCAGGACATTGAAAGGACAAGGGGAGAGCTGGGGGAGATGCCCATAGAGGCAAATGAAATCATCAGGTTTCTAAATTCGAAGACTAAGGATGAGCTGGAAAGTCTAGAAAATGACGATAGGACTGAGACTATCCTCGAGGTCAAGAAAGTCCTGACCAAGAGAGGACTAATTTTACAGTTGGAGGAGAGAACCCAGAACATGGATGTCGGAGTTCAGAGATTCTTTAGCAAGATTGATGCATTGCAAAAGAAAGGGTTTCCCAACTTACTGGTTTTAAATGACAAGTTGATGACTTTGTCCGACTACAAGCAAAATATTTCCATGGTGGCAAAGGATAGTTCAATTTTTTTAGGAATACAGTGTAGCATAACCAGCAAGGCATTTTTAGAGACTCTGCAGATGGATCTCAGTATCCAACATGAAATCAAGTATATTTTCATCATCAAGCCAACTTTCACCAAATATACAGAGATGGGCGAAGTGTACAGAAGGTTTCTAAAGGGCACCATTCCCATTCAAAAGAGATGGGAGGATATGTGCACTCTAATCGAGTGAGTGATGAGGTGTACAATCCAAGTCAGCATGTAGAACATTCAAAGTCAAGTTCATGACTCGCCAACAACATTCCCCAAAATCATCACAAAGAATCCAACAAATCATTAGCAGTTCCTACAATTTTGTATTATGTTATCTAGTTAGTTAGCTTTGGATTTTTCCACGTCCTGATCATTAATGACAAGATTGATTGTAATCTTTTCTATATATACTTCAAAATTCAAAGTATTGAGGGTTGATCTTTATGCCCAAGCAAGTTGTAAGCACTGTAATCTTTCTCAAGAGATCTACCAGTAATAAAAAGGACGTTTCACAATATTCCTGCATGTTAATTGTTGGTGATGTTTACTCCTCTTCGTTGAATGGTTTTTCTGTCTTCGTAACCATTTATGTTTTCTATATCTGATCATTTAAAAGAAGTTAAAGTTGCAAAATTTATCTTTGTATACTTTGTTTTTGGATTTTAAAGATCTAAGTGTTTGTCTTATGATGTTATGATAAAGAAATTCTTAAATGCTTCTTTATTTTGACTAATTATCTTATCTTTTCTGCTATCCATTATTTTAACTCTAAAGGATCCAACAGTTGCATTATCCTGCCCTGTGAAAAGACCTTATAAAAACTATTATTTGTCTCAAACTTTATAAACCAGACCCCATAGCCCAATGGATGTGTAAGCAATATTTCATCCATTTTATAAAACAAACAACAGAGTCTTATTTATTCAACTAGCCTAGAATCTTAAACCTGAAACAAAGGTAAATCTTACAGAGAGATCCCTCTCTGAAACTTGCATGGTTAGATCCTAGTTTCGAAGTGGTTGGATAAAGTTACCTCTGATAAATTCCTTCTACCTCCCAATAACCTCTAGGAATTTACAGAGTGCTAACAGTCAAAAACAACACTCTGAAAGACAAATGATTCTTCTTCATCAAACATCTCATTTTCAACAATTTCCAATGACTGATTTTGGTGGGTCGTGCCTCCTGGATGATAAATGTTCTAAAACATCTTCTGAATGTCATCCTCGATATCCATATCTTCGAGGTAAAAGCTATTGATATCACTTTCAATGTGATGCTCTTATTCCTCTTGTGCAATATTCTTCATTTTCTTCCTCAGAGGAATTTTATGTGAGCTTTCAATTTTTCCTAGAGGGGGGTTCTTATCTCCTCCTCCTCTCGAACTATTGTTGGTTACCTTCTTATATGGGTGGGCCACTAGAGCACTGATCTAAGGTGTTGTAGTCTTAGGATTCATAGTTGGGGACTAGGAACTCTTCTCACTGGGACCTTTTCCTCTCTTTTTATACAATTTATTTGTGCTAAGCATCATCTCTAAGTCTCCAACAATGTGGGTAGGATTTCCCTGGTGATTATCTTCTTCTTCTCCTAGGAAAGTGTGGATAAACGAATTTCTAAAACCTATTGTTAACATATGTTCCACAAAGATCCTGTTAGGGTCAAACCCTCTAATCTTTTCAGCATACTTGAGATTCAAGTTGTGGAAGTAGTTTGTGAATTCGTGAATTTTGTTCATACTTCTAAATACAAAATCCCCAACTTTCCAAGGAAAAGGAATGAATTGCTTTTTTCTTTTTTCATGAAAAAAGTGCAGCCAAAAGTTATATTTCCTTGCAACCTCTGTAACAAACATTATGTCGGATATATGGCATGGAAGAAAATAAGGATTTTCCTTGGAGCCGAAAATTATGATGACATTGTAATTCTCCATTTGTTCCAAAGTCCCCTTTCTATCCAGGAATTTACTAGCTTGAGCAGATATTCTTGGGGTATCTAGTCCAAACAACAACCCTTTAAGAACTGAGACAAATTCATTGAATAATTCATAAAAATGCAGGGAATCTTTGTCCCTCCATAACGCTTGGTACCAAAAGGTCACCGGGTCAAATTCACAATTCACCTTCTTGCATATAGACAATTTAGGAAACTCACAGCAATGTGCTATCGTGAAAACCAAATAAGAAGACATAAAAAAATTCTTATCCTTTTTATATTGAGACAATTGGGAAGAGATTGCAATGGAAATCAACTTCCCCCAATAAAAGATGGTTTGTTCCTTGACAGTAAAGTATAAGATGTAAAAAATCATACCGGAAATGCTAGCAGTATTTTATTGGCCCGTAACTCTGGTAAATAACTAGGAAATTTCATGAAATGGGTTTTTGAACAAGCTAACCTGCAGTCTGGTAATATCCTTAGGGATGGTCATGGGGTTCTCCAAGAATTCAGGTAAAATATCTAGGCCATTGTCATGTTTTTTCAAGAAGTCCCTGCAATCTTCACCTTTGAAGGTGAGTGTTGGCTCTGGGAGTTTCAGCATTTTACGGAATACTTGCGACGAAAGAATGACGAGAGAATGATCCTGGAGTGGAATAATCTGTTGGCTCGGTATGTATTTATCAGCACACCAGGAAACCAATTCCTTGCAGTCAATAACTTCAGGAACACAACCTGCATGCGCAATTCTAGACATCCAAATTACTTCCTTCTGAGCAGAAGGGGATGAATAATAAGAGTATGCTCTAGACCACTGAAAATTATGATCCTCTCGTCCAATAAATGTTCAAGGTATCTCCACATAACTGTTGTCGAGATGTTTCTTCCATAAGTTGACGAGAGTGTTCTTTTGATCCAGATAATATTAGAAATGAGTGCTTGAGAGATAATATATCATCTTCTATAAATCATGATTTTAATGTGGTTTAACGTGGAAATTCCTCGAGCCCCTTACCTATTAATGAAAATATTTACAGGACATGCATAATGAGTTCTTAGCATTAAACCATACTAAATGTGTATTTGGAAAAGCTTGAAGGTGGCGGGGACGGACATATGCAAAATAGGATTTGAGACTTTTGTGAACCCGTGAATGTAGAAGGTCAAAAATTGGCTAAGTGTTGTGATGCAGTTAGACAGACTCAACATAGGAGAAATGAGATACTTGGAATCTCGGGGAGTTTGAGGGTCAAAATGTAGATCGCAGATCTTTTGGATGCAAAATATATATCACGGAACATGGGATATGAGAGTTTGACCCCACCAACCCAGGAACCCGCGACTGCAAAAACAGTTATGTATAGAATAATGTGGTGTTTGGTCGGACTCATGATGTGAGAGTGTGGATGGAAATGGGGATCTACGAGTCCGCCAACCCGCGAACCCGTCATTTTTTAAAAATGAATAAGTATAAGAAATAGAAAGGGAGAACAAAAGGGGGAAAAGAAAAGGGGAATAGGGTAAGTATAGAAGAGGGAAAAGAAAAGGACAAAAGGATTTGGGAAAATAGAGAAAAATAGAGAAAGGGAGGGAAATTCCAGAAGCGAGAAATGGTCTCAACATGTACATACATGGGTTGAAGAAGAAGAGGTCACGTACAGTTGGGAAAAGCCATGAAAACTTGATTTGATTAGGATGCAAAGTCTCTAGAGTCTGAAAGCAAGTTCCCAGGAAGGTCTACAGTGATCAAGTACAACATATCTATCTACAGGTTCAAAAGGTATGTCATATTCTTATGTGTAGTTGGATATTGTTGTCTACATGATATATGGTTATGGGAGATTGATGATTTTCCCCAAACAGGTCGATGGTTTTATGGCACTTGTTGTATGAGTCATATCTAAAGAAATACAGTGTTGTTATGTCTGATATTTCTCATTGATGCGTCTTGTTAGTTTGAGTGTTGAGGCATATCGTGTATTTATTGGTACATGGTTGAGGGCTTTTGTGGTACGTGGTTGAGAGTTTTTAGTTATGGTGTATTGTTGAAGTTGTTGGTATAGTTTGAGGCTTCATAACAATGAGGGTTTGATGTCTAGTCCATGTGAGGGTTTATTATACATGATTATGATTGTATGCACATGACTAGAGAGACATAGATGCATATGGTTTGAGTGTTATGCTTATGATATTGGGTATGAGATCTATGTTATCAGATATGATTTGTTGAGGAGATTATTGGTACAGGTTGTTGGTATATTTGGTATATGTTGATACAGGTTGATTATAGGTTATTGGTACAAGTTGTAGGCACATATTGGTACAGGTTTACAATGGTATATTTCATAATGAGAGTGTGGCAATGGTTTCACCAGTTATTTGAAACTTATATTTCAGAGTGGTTGGATGGGGCAAGGATAGGTGGTTGTAGCCACCTTTTGGTTGTAGCCAGAGAACATAGGGGGTTGTAGCCTCCTTCTGGTTGTAGCCAAAGAATTGGGGAGTTGGAGCTTCCCTCAGGTTGTAGCCTGAAAATATAGGGGGTTGGAGCCTCCTTCCATTTAAAGCTGGATAACAAAGGAAGTTGGTGCTTCCAATGAATTTAATTCTTAAAGACATAAGAAAAAAACATTCATTGGTTTTCTCCTGCATTGGGTTTCCATGTAAAAAGACTGGTGTAATGTGTATGTGTATGGTTTCTCATTGTTCATGGTTTATTTATTATGCACTTTTGAATTGATCATAAAAGTAAGAAACACTTATATATTGTGGTTAAAAATGATTAAATAGCTATATTACCAATCCAG
>JZKD02S1621669.1:164044-178081 GCA_000966675.3 Picea glauca | reverse complement strand
CCTCAGTAAGTGAAATCCAAATACAAACTAGTGTATTTGTAGTTTGGAAACACCAATATTCACTCTTCCATAATCCATTTTTTCACTTTGGAAACAATATGATTCACACTTTCAAAAATGATATCACAATTTTGAAGTTTAGATTCTAGCTTATAAGACCAAATTTCTTGAAATGATTGTTTTATGTTAAAAGGTTTTTGTGTCTAACGGTAATATTATGTTAGGGTTATTTTTTTAAGGGTCATAAGGATGTGGGATTAAAGAAATAAGGGGTGATTATATTAGGATTCATAGGAATTAAGAGGATAAGTGTGTCTACGATCATAATGGGTATAATATAAACAATACATAATAAATGATATTGACCATGGCACAAGGGAAAAACATCCACGATTTGAACCTTTTGGGGGGCGTCATCTAATCTTGTAGTAGTCCAATTGCCAAAATCAAATGATATCAATCATCATTTTACCATGCAAAGAACTTCATGGGGGGAATCTACTCATGCCTAATTATTTTTTCATATTTTCATCATATTGCAACCAAGAAGAGGATCATTTTGCTACAAGATTAGCTTACTCAATTTTGGGATGTTGTCAATGTCATTACTTCAACAATCAACCCAACCCCCATTATTTGTTATTTATCATTTTATTTTATTTTGTTAATGTGATTAGTTTAGAAGTTTCTTTCATATCAACATAAACTTCAACATCTTTGAATGAGGTGTTATTTTTTTGTCGATAAACACATATTTATAAACATTTTGTTTGTTTTTGAATTATATGTTTTGTTAGACATTATTAAGGGTATTTGAGTAGTCGTTATATAAGACATTTTCCACAAACTTTGTAGCTTCCAACATTCATACCATGGTCATATAATGAACCATTACAATGGGGTGGTAGAATAGAGAGGTAACTGACATTTTTGGGTGAAAAATCATCCAAAATTTTCTAGTGATTAATAACATGAACTTTTCCCATATGCCCCATATAGTTGCCTTTGTATCTCTTCCCAACTCCTCCAATTATTTCTTTGCAATTTTTCATCACCATTCTCACTCTATGGCTTCCTTTCATCAACATTATAATATCAGTAATCCATTGTAAGCTTCATATTCTAATGTCTCCAACTAACAACCTTTTAAATTAACAAAATTAAACAAATTATCATTACTCTTACTATTAACTAACAACAAATCCTCTCAATCACAAACCTATACCTATAATCATTCATTTAACAACAATTATCAATTAATAAACCTATACCTATAATCATTCATTTAACAACAATTATCAATTAATAAACCTATACCTATAATCATTCATTGAACAACAATTATCAATTAATACCTACTAAAACACATATCCCCTCATAAGCAACGGAATGTATTATTGGAGCTTTGGGCTGTTCACCTCGACCAACTCCTACTGTACCAGAAAAAAAAAAAATAGAAGATTTGAACTCCCATTATCAATATGGCAATGGAGGTTCGCCCTTATCTTTATGGTTAGATCTCGTATCCTCTTCCTACTCCATGGTTTTTGCTGTTTTTCTCTCTCATCGCAGAAAGCCGTGTGAAAAATGAGACGCATAAATTCAAAGAATGAAAATGTAAATCACTTGCCTGTCATCCAACCTAAATTGGCCTGGCAAGAAAAGAATAATTGAGGCCGACACTACCTCAATCAATGCGTAGTGCGACTCCTGAGAAGTGACAAGACATTATAAAACAATTCGACCACAGTGTCCAGAGGACCCGGAAGGCAATAGTGCAGGCAATCCTTCTCGTTGATGTGGCCGTCAGGTCGCTTACTCAACATGGCATCTACGTCCATGTAAACATAACCAGCATCCTCCACTATCTGTTTTGCTAAGGCGTTTTGCCTAAAGAATTCATGCCAGTGCCACTTTGAATGAGCTCCATCCAACTTTATCTCTTGGCGATCTGAAATGGGTCCATGGTAGCTGGTGCAATTTACATGCCCTTCATGTAACCAATAACAAATTCAATTTATTAATTTATATTTACACAGTTTATTAATATGGAAACAAATTCAAAGTTTTATGAGTTAGTTACTAGTATAATCATTAAGCGGTGGTAATCAGCTAACAACCATAGTAAATTTTAAATATGAATAACTAAAAGTAAAAAAATAAACATGTTTTTATAATAGCTAGGAAGTTAATAGTTGAAATCATAACCATTGATTTATTTATTGAGAAAACTAAGAATATTCCATCAATATTTAATCTTGTCCATACAAAATTGATTAAACATTAAAAACCTATTAAATATACCTATTTTCAATAAGTTTTATTTGAATAATTTAATATTATCATTTAAAAACCATAAATTTATTTGGATAATTTAAAATAATGAGACGAAAATCAAAATTAACTTTATAGGTAAACACCTTATTGAAACAAATTCAAAATATTTGTTATGAAACAAATTCAAAGTTCTCATTTATAAAAAAAAAATTAATTTTATATTTACACACAATATGGAAACAAATTTAAAGTACATGTTATGGAAACAAATTCAAAGTATCTGTTATTAAACAAATTTAATGTTTCGAATTTAAAAATATAACTTGGTTCTATTTAAATATCTCAAAATAATGAAAAGAAAATCAGTAAGTTTAATGAATTTTAATGAGAATTATTTTTATAAATTTAATGAATTTTAATGAGAATTATTTTTATAAATTTAATGAATTTTAATGAAAATTATAATTATAAATAGTAAATATTAATATTGTACAATCATAAATTTATAAAAAAGATTTCAAAAGTTTTGTCTATGTATTTTAAAATGTATTAAATTTATAAAAAAAAAAAATTAAGTTAGTGTGTTTTTCAAAAGTTTCGTCTTAATATATTTGAAATAACAAAGTTTTATGATAAAAAAATATCATAAATAAAATAGAATTTATAATTTTTAAATAAATAATTTATTAATGAATTATTTTTTATTTAATTTTTATTTTTAAGAAGTTTTTATTTATTTTCGCACAAAGGAATTCTTCAATATTGAGTGTCATCTTATTGAAGATAGGAATTTGATCTTAAACTCTAGACCTTAGTTCTAGAGACCTCCAAATTATGTATGAAATCTTATACCCCTTTTGAGTTATGGACAAATTTTTTTTAGACTTCAAAACTTCCAAATCTGTCTTTGTATTTTTGGGAATGATTTTTTTTCAGGCCATTGGCAAAGTTCTTGGAAGATACTATCTCAAAAGTTTTAAAACAAAAAAATAAGCATTATTAAAGTTAAAGATTCCGACATAAATAATTGTGAAAGGTGAAACCTACTCTCGGATGAAAAAGCCTAATCATGAACATGTTTTTTTAGTTGTAGAGCTTGCTTTGAAATGGGACACTTAACATGTCCAAAAAGGCAGAAGAATCAACTAAAACCAGCCTGGTGAGTTGGAGTTAAGGAAGTATATCAAATGATTATCAAAAAAGATCCACCTCTCATGGAAGAGTTAAAAGTGGATACAATGGAAAATAGCAACGCATTAGTGAATCAAAGAAAACTAAAGATACTCTCTCAAAGGAAGACCCTCTATCTCAGCAAAAATTGGCCGAACAAGGTTCTATGGAAGATGAATATTATTTTTAGGATGCAAAGCTCCCTAAGGTGAGATGGGCGGAAGAAGATGAGATACAAGAACAACTGAAATCCCTAGATCAAAATAAATTAAGAATAGCAGGAATAGCAAAAACCTCATCAAAAACAAAAGAAACTAAGACAACAATAGTAAAGAAGAAAAAATCATCTTCAATAGCATAGCCAATGGTGATAAAAAATTGGACCATTAAGGTAGCTTAGTTATACATTATTTCTGTTTTTTATTATGTTCACTATTTATAATGTAAGAAATATAAAGATGAAATTTGTGTGGACATAAGTATTTTATATATTAGACAAATGAGTAATTGGCAATTTTTCTTTAAATCAGTCATTTTTGTATATGGATGTGAACCTGGTTACATTTTTTTACTCATACCAATATTTAAAATGTATGGTTTGTAAAAGACAATTATTCATAACAGAGTTTAAAAATATATGGTTAATAAGGGATTACGTTCTTACAGGACAGTTTCAAACAGATGTAGATGTAGTCTATCAAGTGTGATGGGTAGTTTACCTCATCGACGATCCAAATATTCGTGGCAAGAGGAAAATCTTGGCAAGTTTTCCTTAAAAAGCATATATATGAGACCAGCAAGCAGTTGGAAGAAAGAATAATATCATCAAGATTACCAGGTGGAGTGTTCCGGAATATGACGAGGAGATCTGGATGGAGAGCTTGAAGAACAGAGAACGTTTGGCGAAGAGACTTGACATAGATTTCGTCTGCTTCATAATGAGCTCCTCTGTTGATGAACAGGAGCTTAATGTCCCATTCTTTTAGGAGATGAAGCCAAGGCCATTCCAAGAAGTTCTTCCACGTATCGTTATTCACATGAGAGATGGGAGAAATTCTATCGTTTCTTACAAATCCAACTTTGAATCCTTTTCCTGGTCCGCCAAGAACATCACTGCACACATCAAAACCCTCGCAAATTCTGCAAGAAGAAGAAGAAGGCGCCACCTTTGTCTCGCTGTGATTTTTCAAGAGATTGTTGAGAAGAGACCACTGCAAGAGGTGATTTATCGAATCTCCAACGACCAAAACGTTCCCATTCGCTCCAATCAGCCTAATCCACACACCATTGCCATATTACCAATTACTAATCTCAAAGATCCAACACTTTGTGGAGTTATAACTGTTAATATAAAGATTTCAGTTAATTCATTAACAAGTGTCAGATTTGACCAAAAAATGAGTATTGCCCCCCAAAAACATACCTGCAAAAGTCGTCTCTATTGAGTAGAATTAATGGACAACTGTTGTTAGACCTCCAAACCCATTTCAACTCTTCTCTTACCTGAAAAAGTTGGGAAGAATTTTACTAGCAGATAAGAAATTTTTGAAATCGGATATGGTATGAATGCAATGATGAGTTTTAGATTACCGTCCAGTTTCCTCCCAGAGAAGAAGCCAAGCTGTCTGCATATTCACCAACGGCATTTCCTGGCACAGCAGAATGGCGGCCATCGCACTGACTGGCATATGGATCTCCTGCCCAATTCCATGGGAGATGCCGTGGAGTTGAATTATACACCCACCGCCCTGACTCGCTTCACATTCAGAAATTACTTTACAATCTCAGCAATACAATAGCAGCAACTTCTACTGCACTACAGATATACACATCAAATTCTAACGATAAAGTTCAAAGCAAATGACTATTAATGAGTAACATCTACATACATACACATAAAATTCCATGGATAAAATTCAAAGCAAACCACTATTAGTCAGTAACATAATTTTCCAGGACTGTTGATGTACCACAAAAGAATTCACAGGAATGGAACTGGTGACAAATTCCATGGATAAAGTTCAAAACAGACCCACTATTAATCAGTAACATAATTTTTCAGAAATGTTGACGTGCCAAACATAATTTTTCAGGAATGTTGATGGAACACAAAAGAATTTACAGGAATGGAACTGGTGACAAATTCCATGGATAAAGTTCAAAGCAAACCACTAATAATTTTACAGAAATGTTGATGTGCCAAAAAAGAATTCACAGGAATGGAACTGGTGACAAATTCCATGGGTAAAGTTCAAAGCAGACCACTATTAATCAGTAACATAATTTTTCAGAAATGTTGATGTGCCAAACATAATTTTTCAGGAATGTTGATGTACCACAAAAGAATTCACAGGAATGGAACTGGTGACAAATTCCATGGATAAAGTTCAAAGCAAACCATTATTAATCAGTAACATAATTTTTCAGAAATGCTGATGTGCCAAAAAAGAATTCACAGGAATGGAACTGGTGACTAAATGAAAACTGAGTTGTACATTAACCAACTAATTTTCTACATACAAGCAACCAATAATACAAATTTACCAGACTGACCCATCAAACAATAAACAGGTAGGTAGGTAAGATAGGAAAGTGACATGTTCCATAGCCATCAGAGTACAAATTCATCAGAGCTGTGTTGTCCAAGATGGGTTAAAGCCAGTACAAATACCTCTGCTAATTTGACCTAATAGAGAACCCTACCCACATCTTCCTCGCGTAATTAGAGTAAGTTAGCGCTGAGTACAAGTCACTATGCTACTTTGACCTACTATTCTCTACTTACCCTGTCATAGTGACAAATTCTTTACTCATTTCTTTGACTATTTTTTAGATTATTTGTTAATTTATATTTTTTAATTAAAATGATTTTTTATATATTAATTACATTACATTTTAATATTAATATTTTTTATTATAAGTTAACTATTAAATTTTATATGTTAATTATTAGATTTTTATTTTTAATTTAATGTATTTTTGAAAGGAATTACAACTTAGTTATTTTAAAAATGTTGTAAAGTTTTCAATATAATAATATTTTTATATTGACTTATAATTTTTTAGAAAATAAAAAAATTAATAATGTAAATTATTTATATTTAAAAATATGGAGTTTGAATTATAATATTCTCGTAATTATTTGCAGTTTTTAAATAAACATGTTTTTACAATAAATTCCCATATTTATTTGCGATTTTCAAAATATTTTAAGTGTAAGCCAACAACATTTTATGATTTTTTAAGTAAAATAAATCTTTAGAAATTATTATAACTTAAAATAAATCTAATTGTAATAAAAAAATTATAAACTAAATATCTTTTTTAAATATTGAAAAATAACAAAATTAAATCATAATATTGTCAAATCGATCCGCAATTTCTTAACTGAAATGATATTTTCAGGTTCAAAATGGAAAAAGGCAATCGGGGAAATATTTTCATCAATTTGAAAAAAAATATCTTCCAAAAATAAAAACAAAGAAAAGCATCTAACTAAAACCAGAAGCAGAAGCATCTTGCACAAAGAAAAGCATCTACATAAAACCAGAAGCATCTTGTAAAAAAAGGAACAACAGAAGGAAATGGAATTAAACCTGAAGCAATCGAGGTAAGCTCTGAAGGACTCGGCAGGCTTTCCTTTTAATGGCGTTCCTCGAATCGTCGGTAGTGTTCCGGCAGCTCTCTGGGAGTTACCTTGAGTTTCTGAGAAATATATCTCCGGCACACGGCCACGATTAACGTCCGGAGACGTTCTCTGCCCATTCTCTTGTGCTTTAATATTACTTTCTAATGAAGCCTTTCCAGGCAACCGGACTATGTAATTGGCCTTCGCGTATAGACTTGAATCATAAGTTTCTTGCAACAAGAACCAAGTGCCCCCAGTAAATAGGAACCCCAGAAAGACTGTCAATGCAACCAGGGGCTTGGTGCTGTATCCAACGTCCGCCATCGGCTTCTTTTGGCGCCGAGCATTCGGATCCATATTTTAGTTTGATCTCATCCCTAGTAATTCTTGATGCCTAAAGATCAAACTACCAAGAAACTTGCGAGGCATCCGGGGCCCGGGCCTTCATTAAGCGCTAAATTCGGCCTCGATAATGTCTCCACGACCACCATTCTCGAGCAGAAGTTATACAATGGAGGATTTCCGTGCCCGGTGCCCTTATTCATTTTGCTTCTTTTTCGACCACAACTAATTTTGCCTCTTTTTTACCACAAATTTGCGGAGGATTTCCGTGCGATAAGGAGCATTCATTTTGCCTTTTCTTGGACCACAATTTTGAGAAGGATTTCCGTGCGATAAGGTTGTGTTCGTTTTGGCATTTTCACATCACAAATTTGGTAGAAATTTGTCTGTGAAAATCTTCTGAATTACAGCTACAATATTGTAATTATTAAATAAAATTAGAACATTCAAAATCACAAGTTCAACAATCTTGTAATCACAAAATTTCAAAAATAACAACATGCCAGTGATCAAACGCTGGATTTCCCCTGAAAACTCTACTACATGAACCGGAAGACCATTATTCTTAAAGGCGGGGATATCAATGCAACATCTGTTGCGCCACGCCGTCCCTTTAAAGGTAAATGCTGTCATGGATTCCGTTGACTGATCAGCCTGTCAACATATTGAATATTGAATTGGAATCAGAAACAAATAGATCTTCATATAAAGCCATAAAGTAACATGCTCTGTTCGTTCCAGGGGAGGCATCACTGTACTGATTTGAAATTTGAATGGACATGAGAGCACAATCTCTTAATTCATGAAAGAACATCCCGCTCCGAGAATGGCCCGCAAGTTCCTTTTTTTAATTACAGAATATAATAGTTTTACTTGGGAAGATTGGGGTCGCCGGTTATTTGTTACGAGTACGAGATATTGGTTCGTTCCATGGTCCCCAGATGTTGGGGTTTCACACAATGTTACGGCTGGCCATTTCTGCGATCTGCACGACAGGTTGTGAAAAAGCTTAACTCTATTGTAGAGTCATGGTTAGTAATATTCAGTTTGTTCAGTAGCATTGAATGTTGTGTTGTGGTAGGTGGATTATAGGCTGTCAGATTTGAATGTTTGTCATTAAGTTAAGGAGCTAATTAGAAAGCAATTTTTTCTCTTGAGTTATTTTTCCAGCTGATTTTCCGGCAATGCAGTTTTAAATTTCTGACCAATCTAAAGTCTGATCCATTTTCTGACCATCTAGGTTGGTTTAAAATGGGGCAAAACCCCCAATGAAGTTTTGAAATGTATGGAACTTTAATCCATATCAAACTCAAGCTACCCCTGAAAATATGATCGGATTCAGATCTATTTTTAAGTAAAGAGAAAAAATTGCTCCCGAGTTAACTTACTCTTTACCTTTTTCACATAATACTTATTTTTCATATTTTTTATAATTGATTTTTTTTTAATTATCATCATCATATTTATGGTCAAGGAGATCAACAAAGTTTATGGTACAAATAAAGGGTATTAGATTAAGCTTTTTTAATTATTACATTTGAATGTGATGTAGGACATTTTGATTGGTAATTATAATATTAAAAAATTATATAATGTGGTACAAATAAAGGGTATTAGATTAAGCTTTTTTAATTATTACATTTGAATGGGATGTAGGACATTTTGATTGGTAATTATAATATTAAAAAATTATATATTAATTATAATATTTATGGTCAAGGAGATCAACAAAGTTTATGGTACAAATAAAGGGTATTAGATTAAGCTTTTTTAATTATTACATTTGAATGTGATGTAGGACATTTTGATTGGTAATTATAATATTAAAAAATTATATATATGTGGTACAAATAAAGGATATTAGATTAAGTTTTTTTAATTATTACATTTGAATGTGATGTAGGACATTTTGATTGGTAATTATAATATTAAAAAATAATATATATATAGAGAGAGAGAGAAAAGTAAAGAGAATTATGATATGATATTGAATAAAATAGATTTACAAAATCAAACTAAAAGAATTAGTTGGAAATATGAATTATTCTAAAGTAATTCATGTCTAAATCTTGCTCTATAAACCTATGTATTATATCTATAACTATTGAGCGTTTGGTCCTTAGCTTTAATAGCTTAATACATTCAAAGTTTTTGAAGAGGCTTGAGGTTATGAAATTTTAAAATATTTCAAACTAGGGTTGAGTCTATTGTTGTTTTTGATGGCTACTAAACATAGTAGTTATAAAAATTATAATGAAATAATGAGTGAAGAGAGGAACCAAAATTCCATGTTTGTCAAGCATTATCATTTTGAATTGTTATTGGATAAATGATATCAATTCTTGGGCTTTATTCTTTTTTTTACTTAATAGACTCATCTGCATAATACCTAGCCAAGTGTCGCACTGCATCAAGGAGAGAGCAGTAATTGACATTTAACTTCTTACACTCAAATTCAATTTCCTACAAAACCTTGGTGTGTCATTCTTCCAATTCATCATAATGTCATGCTATGAATTCTTTTTTTTTCCAATATAGGCCAAGGGTGGTAGAGTGTAACACACCCGACCACTAAAGTATCCTTTCTAAGGATGGGGCATCAAAATTTCACTTACTTTAGTCGTCTCGAATCATCTCTCTGAGATCTCCATTCTCTACTACTCAACAGTAGCTCTCTAACGACTATTACCAGACTCAAAATCGAGCTCTGGATTTCAAATTATGGCCTCCCAAAGTTCTTCGGTAATTATCAGACGTGGGCCACGTGGTTCCACCATCCAATCCAATGGTGGGACATGGTCTTCATTTAACACATGAACTAGAGGGAATTTTCGCATTCGGTGATGAACGTCCCTTCTCCTTTCTACACGCCTATCCTCCAGAGTCTCGAATTCCCGAACTCCTGAAGGAGCCTGAAATCTCACCACATGGCTCCAGCCTTCAGGCCTTTCGGCTTATTCCTAATACTGCACCCCAAACCCCCGAAGTCTCGGACTCCCGAAGGGTCCACCCTCGCACATGGTGACGTACTAGACACGAAGGTAAGGACAGGTGGGTACCACAAACTCCACTCGCCAAATGGACCAAGTAAGAAAATGCCAAGGGTGACACGCAGCAAGGCAGAGATGACATGTGGCCCTTAAAATGGGAGACACATGTCACATTTTAATGGGCACATAGGTTCTATGAAACGTACGAATCCAAGTGACACATGGCACATCATACATGGGTCCACATCACCTTGGGTGATGTCAATGTGCCACGTCACCCTAGACTCATAGCCTTCCAAGCCCTTCGATCTCACGGTCAAGGTGCATCCACGTAACCCTTGGATCTATGGCCTTCGTTACTTTGTAACTTTGGCGTTCGAGGAATTTGTTGTGTGGTTCCCCCCTTGCTCCCGGAGTGATCATTGTCGGGTTGACCATGGCCTAGATCTAATGGTCAGGGGAGATCCTGAAGGGTCCCTAGATCTACAACCCTCGTCAATTCGCAGCTCCGACCTTCGGAGGTTTCGGTGCCATGGTCGCTCCTCTCTCCCGAAGCAAGACTCTATCAAAGTACTATACGTGAGCCCCTCTACTAGTTGATATGACGGGTAAGAGGGATTCTCAATGAACTCCCCAGATCCACGGCTCTCCTCACTTCCTAACTCCAACGTTTTCTATAACGTCTTTGTTCCCCCGAAGTAGGACTTCGTCGGACTTACCTCGGCATAGATCCAACGGCCCAGGGGAATCTCGAATACCCTTAGATCTGTGGCTCGCATTACCTTGTGATTGATTAATGGATCAAGGTTTAACGGTGGGGCAGGTTTATCTGGCATAGTTAGGGAGACTGCTAGGCGTCGATCAACCTCGTGGGTAACTGTAACAATCAGTTGTCTTTGGACGGTTTACAAATGGTAAGGTCGAAACACTCTGGAGCTCCGAACTCCTGGAGTTCCGAAGCTAGAAAGACTTATCTCCTTTCGGGCCTAGCACAAGGTTCCCAGACCTTAATCACATGGGTCCTTCGAAAACTCTCATGGGCTACGCGCTAATCTCTTAGCCGTGAATTGGTTAAGGATACGGGCATGAGCCCTTGGTCACACGAGTGAAAGGTCTGAAGGAGGCAACCTCCTTCCATAGTGCTTGAACTTAGTATTTCCACGAAGGTAGCTTCTAGAGGTCGGCGGGACTTAAGCATCCCAATAAATCCTTCCTTGACACTCTTGAAGACTTACGTCTCGTAACTCTTCTAACTGCTAAGTTGAGGCAAGCAAAAGACCATTCAAAAGTACAGGTTCACAGAGAGACAATACATATTTCTACCTTAACCATTCAATATAGAACGCAGTCATAGACATATAAATATATTCAATCATCCTTTCAATTTCAATACACAGAGTATGAAAATACTTATCAGAAAAACTGAATTCATGGAGCGATTGTTGAAAGGGGTGCATGTTTCCACCCAACCATAGGCACAACCACTCCTAAACGGATTTATCGTTAGCCACCTCCAAGCTAGACCATGATGCTATGAGAGAGACTCTTTCTTCTTACTCAGCGATAGTCAAAGACGGAGGTTACTCTCCTCCTCCCATGGGATCTTGGCCACCAGTTTTCTTTGTACCAAGCAAGGAGGTCTTCAAAAGTACTTCCACGGTCACTCGTCAGCCCCATTTATCATCTTGGAACGAAAACCCTGCGAACATCTCCTTGCACCCAGAACGAGTTTATTTCTCATTTCTTCTTCGAACCAGTGAGCTGCAATTGCTCTTTTTTCTTTTCGAGATTGGTCTTTCGACTCTGCTTTTTCGTAGATCTGTCTTTGCCCATGAATTACCTCTTTTCTTGCCTTCCTCAGCAAGGTTTCGTGGGTCTGAATCCCCAACTCGTGGCCAGGTCTGGAATTCTTCTAGATGAGTACTCTGCCCCATCTTCTCATTAACTCTTAAGGAGGACTCTTCCAGCTACCAGCTTGACTGGTAATTCATTTTTGGGTCAAAGGATTGTTTTGGGTCTGATTCATTAAATCCAGTAAGGTACTAGTTTGGTGGGGATTCATCTCAACCATTTTTTGTTACCCTCACCATCTCTCTCACAGCACCATGGTCTATCTTGGCAAACCCTCCTTTCAACAGTTATGCAACACTATCCATTTTCTATTTATAACATGAAATACATACATTACCTTTTATAACAAAAGGTTCATCAAATCCATCATTCACACATATTTAGTCTACCATAGTCTTTCGGAAAGTTATAGTTATATTTACAAACTGGGGAAATGGGGGTGTTAGAATCCCCTCCACCTTAAAGGAACATCATCATCAATGTTCTATTTGTCGATGTGATCTATATGTACAAAAGTAAACAAAAATGGGTATGCATGTTTCATGGCATCCTCCATTTCCCATGTAGCTTCATCTAGACCAAAGTGTTTCCACTGCACCGTGACTTGTGCAATGGTTTTGTTCCTGAGTGGAGTTTCCTTCATGTCTATTATGTATTGTAGTACTGACAGGAGTTCTCCCTCTAGTTCCACATGAATCACAAACCAGTCAATTATATGGTTAGAATCATGTACATATTTCTTCAATAACGAAACATTGAAAACATTATGTGCCTTCACTGTGGGAGGAAGTGCTAGTGTTGTGAGTGGGAAATCCCTCTACGGACTAGCATCTAGGGTTAAATTATGCATGCAGAAAAGACCTAAAGAATCCTATTTTCTACCGTCGTCTCAAACCTAATCCCCATTATTATTAATAAAATACGTAGTTAAGTGAGTGTACCTTATTTCGGGCATTTGATATCGATCATTATTCACACTTGATTGCTCCTTGATTGCAGCTCTCCTCTATGGCTGACCTGCATTCATACAAGATACACAACAAACTCTACATGCATTTGATCTAAATATTAATAGGTTAGAGATTCAAACATGTATGCAATAAACTATGAACACCTCATATGGCGGGACGGGAAAAATACTTCTTTATTACCAACTTTAATAAATCAACTTACAATGTCGATGCTGGCCACTACTCCACGAACCTAGTCCTGGGATCCTCTTCAACTGTCCTCCAACTTCTTTGCTCTGTATCTCTTCTTGCACAAGGATGGCTAAAGGGTTGGGACAAAGGGAATGTGAAAATAGGTATAGTTTCTTTACTATGATTCTCCTCTTCCAAATGGGACCCCTAACCCTTCTTTTATAGGCTAGAAGAAGCTAGGTATTTGGTCGAACCCTCGGCCATGCATGGCCGGAAGGTTTAGTTAACTGACCCAAAAATGTGTGTTACATCGACAACTTTCCTTTTTTCGTGCTTTTGTAGGTACACGTGGGTTGTTTTAGGTCAGCTAGCATGTACATGCGTCCAGTAAAGGAGTAGGGCACGTGGGCCTTTATAAAAGAGGTTTTTAAGAAGAGTTGTTCAGGAGTTGTTCAACAGTGTTTTGGCGAATAAGGAATCTGAGATGGCCTGATGCCAGGTAAGCATGTCTGGTGCAAATTATGTTACAGGTATGAACTAACTGAGAGGGGGGGGGGTGAATCAGTTAGTGTAGATTATTAACCATTTACTCTCATTTTTAACTTTGAATCATTAATCTTAGTGGCAATGAGTCTTT